>JAODAL010036648.1:0-41409 GCA_025379985.1 Phyllomedusa bahiana | reverse complement strand
AGGGCAGTCCGGCTCGCTTCCAAGTTGGCAATGGATCTAAGTGTCGCCACTTGCTCATTTAGATCCAGGATCCGGGCTTCTAAATGTGCAGTGTGCACACATCTTGTACAGCAGTATGCCCCCTCGAACTGTTGCTCAAGGATGGCATACATTGCACAGGTTGTGCACTGGACAGCATTGTCAAACATGGAACTCATGGGGATGTTACCAAAAAGATATATGACTAAATTATAATAATAAGTAATACAATACTGTCCCCTCTAAACTCTCCAAATCTAAAGTCTCTCAATCTCAAGTCTCCACACTTAAAAGAAAAAACACACTTTCAAGAAAACACTCGCAAGACTCGTTCACTCGCTCAAAATGCTCAGCTTTAAACCTTTCCCACACTGCTGTAAGGCTGTGCTGTAAACTCTCCTTCAGAAGCAAAAAAAGCATGTTTTTGAAAACAGCTAAAATAACAAAACTTGTGTCACTGTCCAAATATTTCTGGCCCTAACTAACATTTTAACTTTTTTGTCAACAATCAACAATTGGGGCACAATTGTCAAGTGGATCAAAATTTATTGGATACATTAAACTTTTGTAAAAAAAAAAAAAAAAAAATTAAGTGGGGCGTGCAAATATTATTCAGCCCCTTTACTTTCAGTGCAGCAAAAATAACTCCAGAAGTTAAGTGAGGAT
The DNA here is from genome assembly GCA_025379985.1 of Phyllomedusa bahiana. Lineage (NCBI taxonomy): Eukaryota > Metazoa > Chordata > Amphibia > Anura > Hylidae > Phyllomedusa > Phyllomedusa bahiana. Next base: position 40,725 of record JAODAL010036648.1, on the reverse strand, counting down.
CTCAGAATGATCCAATGTTGTCCTAAATGACTGATGATGATAAATATAATCCACCTGTGTGTAATCAAGTCTCTGTATAAATGCACCTGCTCTGTGATAGTCTCAGGGTTCTGATTAAAGCACAGAGAGCACCATGAAGACCAAGGAACACACCAGGCAGGTCCGTGATGCTGTTGTGGAGAAGTTTAAAGCTCGATGTGGGTACAAAAAGATTTCCCAAACTTTAAACATCCAAAGGAGCACTGTGCAAGCGATCATATTGAAATCGAAGGAGTATCAGACCACTGCAAATCTACCAAGACCCGGCCGTCCCTCTAAACTTTCATCTCAAACAAGGAGAAGACTGATCAGAGATGCAGCCAAGAGACCCATGATCACTCTGGATGAATTGCAGAGATCTACAGCTGAAGTGGGAGAGTCGGTCCATAGGACAACAATCAGTCGTACACTGCACAAATCTGGCCTTTATGGAAGAATGGCAAGAAGAAAGCCATTTCTCAAAGATATCCATAAAAAGTCTTGTTTAAAGTTTGCCACAAGCCACCTGGGAGACACCAAACATGTGGAAGAAGGTGCTTTGGTTAGATGAAACCAAAATCGAACTTTTTTGGCCACAATGCAAAACAATATGTTTGGCGTGAAAGCAACACAGCTCATCACTCTGAACACACCATCCCCACTGTCAAACATGGTGGTGGCAGCATCATGGTTTGGGGCTGCTTTTCTTCAGCAGGGACAGGGAAGATGGTTAAAATTGATGGGAAGATGGATGGAGCCAAATACAGGACCATTCTGGAAGAAAATCTGTTGGAGTCTGCAAAAGACCTGAGACTGAGATTTATCTTCCAACAAGACAATCCCAAACATTAAGCAAAATCTACAATGGAATGGTTCACAAATAAACGTATCCAGGTGTTAGAATGGCCAAGTCAAAGTCCAGACCTGAATCCAATCGAGAATCTCTGGAAAGAGCTGAAAACTGCTGTTCACAAACGCTCTCCATCCAACCTCACTGAGCTCGAGCTGTTTTCCAAGGAAGAATGGGCAAGAATTTCAGTCTCTAGATGTGCAAAACTGATAGGTACATACCCCAAGCGACTTGCAGCTGTAATCGCAGCAAAAGGTGGTGCTACAAAGTATTAACTTAAGGGGGCTTAACTTAATTTTGCACGCCCCACTTTTCAGTTTTTGGGGTTTTTTTTTACAAAGTTTAAAATAGCCAATAAATTTCGTTCCACTTGTTGATTCCTCGCAAAAAAAAATTATATCTTTGTGTGAAGCCTGAAATGTGGCAAAAGGTTGAAAAGTTCAAGAGGGCCGAATACTTCGCAAGGCACTGTATGCTATTATAATATGTGTCAGTTTGACACAGACAGCAATCAGGGCAGCACACAGTGTGCCCTGATTGCTGGCTTGTTACATAGACAGCCCTGGGCTACTCTAGGTCCCCAGGGATAACTGTGCAGCCATTCCATGGGCTCTGTCAAGTCACTGAGACACCCAATCACCCAACAAGGCAGGGGAAACCCTTTGATTATGCCACGGCAATCAAAGGGTTTAGCACATGGGAGCAGAGGTTCCCTCTGCTTTCCAGCACTTACAGAGATTGTGCTGGGAACAGGGTTGTGGAGTCGGAGTCAGAGTCTGAGTCAGTGCCCATTTTGCAGGAGTCGGAAAAAAATGGACCGACTCCTAAAATATATAATGAATTGGTACAGCTAGTTCAAAGCGGTGCCAAGAGCAAGAGGAATTGGGTCTTGCCAATGCTACTGCTACCTTGTCTTCAGCCTCTTCACATGAGGAGTATAATTGATGAAATGGAGCAGGCAAAGCGCTGCCCCAGGGGAAATGATTCCGCTCCCATCACAAACAGAATGACCAGATTTCAGCAACATTTTTTCACTTCATATTTACAATTTATTAAAGTTGTTTGTGTTCAAAAGTCATATCCTATAAATATATTTTACATCGAAAAGCAAAAGGGTGTTTTGGACTTGTGACTTTCAGGCTCCATATCTCACCATCCACTACAGCTTTCAACATGCGACTACCATCATTTTATAGACAATCATCTTGGCTCTCTCATACATAATTTTTTACCTTTTAAAATATTTGCATTACGAGTTTACGATTCTCATGAAACTGTTTGTTGGGCAATGGTCCACGAGCTTTTTTGGGCGCGGATTGGGGAGCCGTACTGCGCACCGGTTTGCACGCATACGGCTCAACCCGTCCAGTAACTACGGTAATCCACATTTCCTAAGAACTATGGATTCCGTCTCCCTACCCCCCCCGGGGCAAAATTCCGCCGGGCGAGGAGAAAGTGACATTCAATTATTTCGGAAAGTATGCGCCGGATAATGACAGTCATGGGGCCGGCGAGCTCCGGCCCCCCACCCCCCCGCTGCGGCTGCCAACCTAATTGCGGGGCGAAATCGCCACGAAATTACGCCAGAAATAAGCCGTGTGAACCGGCCCTTTAGTGTTTTGCTCCTGTGGGGGGACAAATTACAACCGTTCTCAAAATCCCTAATAGCACTGGGCGCATTACAAGGTCTGGGAATGAGGGCCTGAAAAAAGGTGAAAAAGCCGCGAATTCCATCACGTCAAAAGAAGCGTTGCTCGAGTTTGCCAAAAAGGAAAAAAAAAAGGGAAAAAGGAAACGGGTGATTTGGAGCAAGAGATAAAAGTAAATACCCCGCCTAAGGGGAAAATAGGTTTGGGAAAAAATCAAGGGAAAAGGGGGGGGCTAATGGTCGAAAAGCGGGAGAACGTCGGTTTGGTGGAAGAACCCTAGGTTTTGGAATGTTTCACAGCCAAAGATGTTGGTACTTCCCGGGTTTTGAGGTTGTTCTCAATGTGAGCTATATCGATGTCCTCAAGAGGGGAGTTGGCTATTTTCACAGGGGTTAACTGGGCGTAATTACCCCCGCAGTTACGGCGTGTGGCCGGGGTGGGGCGGGGGGCCCGGGCACCTCCCCGTTAGAAAAACATGCTAGCGGCACAAAAACCCCGCAGAAAGTGACTGTCAATTATCTCCCCCTCGGCTATTCGCCGAGCAGGAGGGGGAAAACGAATCCATAGTTCTCTATGAGAAGGGGATTCCCGGGATAAATGGGCCTTTTTCAGCCCAAAAATTTGGCACTTTGGCGTGAAAATTACGGACCAAATAGGCCCATTTTACCGTGTAACATAGCCTTACTTCATACACTCGAATCTAGGTGTTCCAGCAGTACAACGACCTGAAGCAGAATCAAGGGTTTGGGGAAGGAAGGGGGGCAAAGACAATGAAGAGAGGGGGTGTATTGGCCCTCCAAAAGCCCCAGACCTTAAGCAATCCAACACTTGGCTAGTTCACCTGTTAGTTTGGAGGCCTTTTTGCCGTTTTTCACGGCTAGTGCGTTAATAAAAGCGGGAAAACCCCGCCCCCTAATGCGGTAAATTCCATAGCTCTCACAGGAACATGGATTAAAGCCTCCTCTCCCCCGCCGTACAAAAAAAGTCACATTGTACGCGCGGGGGGGGGGGGGGGGGGGAAAAAGAATGTCAAATTTTTTTGCGGGGAATTACGGCCGCGGAATGCGTCTATAGGGGGCGGCAGTCTGCCCCCCTCCCCTATGGGAAAGTCTACACGCGAATACCCCAAAAAACCCCCCGGAAAAAAAACCCCAAGGGGAGACCCAAGGGTTGGAAAAAAATTTTAATATAAAAAAACCCCCGGGTCAAAAATTTGGGGCAAAACTTTTTTGAATCTGATCCAGGGGGCCCCGAAGGATTCAGGCAGTGCGAAAACCAAATTGATTTTTGGAGAGAAAGTAAAAATGGCCGTTACAGCAGAAAAAGGAAAACTAATACTAAAAATGTATAAAAAGGGAAGAATTTTTAAAAAAGGGGCCCCCCAGAAGACAGGGGGGGAGATGGGGCCCCCCAAAACCCGTTAAAAATTTTATTTGGGAAAAAGGGAAATTTCACCCCCCAAAACCTTAAATTCCCAAAAAACCCCCCCCCAGACCCCCTTAAAAATACCCCCAAAAAAGTCCCAAAATTTTGGGGGGGAATTTCCCACCCCTGATTTAAAGGATTGTTAGTGAAAAAACTGCCCCCCCCTTTCTCTACCTTTTTAAATACGCATGCAGACTAACGACCTGAAAAGCCGTGTCAAGTCGGGGGGGCGGTTTGTTTTTGGGTTAAACGAGTAAACTGTCTCTAAAAACCCCCTCCCTTAAAAGCAACTAGTGTGAACCCCCCCCAATAAAAGGGGGGGGGAGGGGCGACCCCACCTCCTCCCCCTTTCCTTCATCGACTTTAAAGGAGAAAAACCCCAAAAGGGGTGTTCGCCAGCGGTGATTCAATGCTCAGCTTCTCAAAAACTGGAAATGCAGGGGCGTTTCTTCCCCTCCCAGCTGGGTGACATCATCCTGTTCATGCTGGCTCCCGAGACCCCCCTCCCACCCCCACCTCCCCGAGTCCACATGTCACTGTGTCTTTCCCTATGCAGTCTTATTTTGTAAGAGTTGTTTACATACCACAGGCTGCATTCAATCTAGATGAGGGAACTGATCTCTTCTCCTCTCACAGCTGGAGATTTGTTACAGCTTTCTTATGAACGGCACAGATCTCCTTCTATGCAGGAGAGAGTTAGGCACCGGGAACAAAACTGTTATGTTTTCTCATTGTAGAATCTGTTGCAGTCTGTTTCTGCTAGGTGTGGAGAGAGAAAATGCTACGGCCCCTAACTCTGAGTCAGGCAGGGATCGGCACAAATTGTGCTGTTTCCTGATTGTGTAAGCCCTTCAGTGTAATTCTGTTTCTTCTGGCGGTATAAAGTGAAAATGTGACGGTCCCTTACTCTGAGTGAGAGACACAGCTCCGTGAATACGACCGAGGAGGGGGAGGGGGGGCGGGGAGATGTACAGAATGTGAATGAGCTCTCAGCTAGTGAAATGTAAGGAGGAGAGAGATCCGACCAGCACTGGATATCAGTGTAAACAAAAACACAGATAAGGAAAACTGTGAATACAAGACAGCTTTGCTAATGACATCCAATTGCAAAGTTGCTTGTTTTCGCTGTCCCCTTATTCTGAAGACCATTTAATGAAAGGATAAAACCCCTTTAAATCAGTTTCTTTACATTCTCTTGTTATACTGTACACAGTATATTTATTAATAAACATGTAAAAAGAATGTGGTGGTTTTAGGGTGCGTGGAATAGATTAATGAAGTTTCAATTCATTTCTATGGGAAAATTTGCTTAGGCATAGCAGCAATTTGAATTAAGAGCAAGGTCACAGAACAAAATTAAATTCTTATCTCAAAAGGTACCACTGTATAGTGTTGAAAATTCATGCCATAGCTCAGTGTGAACTGCAGAGCAGATTGTCTATTCAAATGATTGGGAGTCAGATTGCATGCCGATTTTAACTTTGAATCTGCGTTGAATTCCATCATGTAAATTTACTGTAATCCAAGAACCCAGTACAGAACTTCATAAGACCAGATGGACTAGACCGAGTTAAGAAAGCCAGTTAGAAACGAATAAAATAGTTGCAGCAGTAGCTTTTAAGTTAGACTATGCTCACATTGGCATATTATGGTTCTATTCTGTCAGGTATACTTGGTATTATGGTGGGCAGAATAGCCTAGCCGTGCTCCAAGTCAGTTGAACACCCCAAAATCAAAAGGTTGCTTTAGGATTTGTTACAAAGCCATATCTGCCATGAGTGTATCATACCAATGTGAATCCTGCCTAAGGCTTGATTTACACTGTGCGAGATTAAAGGGGTTTTCTCACTACAAACATATCTGTAATGATGGGGGCAGTAAAAATAAAAGCACTGTTGCAATTGGTTTGCATTATCTAAATAATTTATATAACAACTGTTACCTTTTTGCTTCTGAAGGAGAGTTTGCAGCACAGCCAAACAGCAGTGTGGGAAAGGTTTTAAAGCTGAGCATTTGAGCGAGTGAACGAGTCTTGCGAGTGTTTTCTTTAAAGTGTGTTTTTTTTTTTAAGTGTGGAGACTTGAGATTGAGATACTTTAGATTTGGAGAGTTTAGAGGGGACAGTATTGTATTACTTATTATTATAATTTAGTCATATATCTTTTTGGTAACATCCCCATGTTTGACAATGCTGTCCAGTGCACAACCTGTGCAATGTATGCCATCCTTGAGCAACAGTTCGAGGGTCCATACTGCTGTGCAAGATGTGTGCACACTGCACATTTAGAAGCGCGTATCCTGGATCTGAATGAGCAAGTGGCGACACTGAGATCCATTGCCAACTTGGAAGCGAGCCGGCTGGCCCAATGAGCAATCACTCACAGGTGTAGATGCTGGGGAGGGTGGTAGCATGGAGGGGCAGGAACATGAGGCAGCTAGATGGGTAACAGTAAGAAAGGGTAGAGGGAAGAGTGTCAGGGAGGCTAGTCCTAAACTGGTACACCCCAACAAATTTGCAAGATTGGCGGATGAGGGGGATGTCGGTTCAGAAATAGCATTGCTGCAGCAAGACACTACCCCTGTCTGCTCCAGTAAGATGGGGAATAGGAGTGCAGGTCAGGCTAGACAGGTGCTAGTAGTTGGGGACTCTATTAGGTGCACAGACAGGGCAATCTGCCACAAAGACCGGATCGTCGAACGTGTGTTGTTTACCTGGTGCCCGAGTTCGACATATCGCGGATCGGGTTGACAGATTGCCGGGTGGGGCTGGTGAGAATCCAGCTGTCATGGTCCACATTGGCACCAATGACAAAGTTAGAGGTAGGTGGAGTGTCCTTAAAAGGATTTCAGGGACGTAGGCCAAAAGCTCAGGGCCAGGACCGTCAAGGTAGTATTTTCAGAACTATTACCTGTACCACGAGCACACCAGAGAGAGGCAGCGGGAGATTAGAGAAGTGAATAAGTGGCTCAAAAATTGGTGTAGGAAAGAGGGATTTGGGTTTTTGGAGAACTGGGCTGACTTCTGTCTTGGCTACAGACTCTATGCTAGGGATGGGCTGCACCTAAATGGGGGAGGGTGCAGCTGTAGTGGGGGACACACTGGCGAGGAAGTTGGAGTTATATTTATTCTAGGGACTGGGTGGGGGAGGGGGGGGGTGGAGACAGGAAGGAATTTATCCCTAAAATGAGTACAATTGGCTTCTACCTCATTGGGGGTTTTTTACTTACACTGGATCAAAACCTTAGCACAACAGGCTGAACAAGAAGGACGACTTGGTTTTTTTAGCCTTACAAACTATGAAACTATAATGTGTGTGTGTTTAGAGCTACTTCTGCAGCCTGGGGGTTGGGACACCTCCCTTTTGCTGTGATTTTTTCACAGGGAGGGGAGGGGCGTTAGTAGTAAGCACAGGACAGCCAGACTGCCTGTGCCTCTGCTTTGATGGGAAGGATCTGGGCAATTAATGAGTCTTTTAAAGGTGCTAGATTCACTCCCCCACCCATAACACGCAGCCTTATACACGCTGTCTGATAAAAGAGGAGGGATAAAAGTGCATTTCTCAAATTAGTTTCATCCTTTACAGGCTGTATGTAACACTGTTTACACCAATGCAGGTGTTCTGTTTAAAAGAAGCTTGTGGAGCCTTGGAGGAAGGTGAGACACAGCCAGGGGTTCCAATAGGGCAGTACTCCTGTCAGGGGCCAATGATATGTTAAAAAATAGGAACTAGTAATGAGTGGGGGCCCACATTTGATTTGGCTGTAGGGAGTCCTGAAACAATTAATAGATGACTGATGGAAGCCCTGGACACAGCTCTCAGAGCATGAGCACTGACCAGTGCAGGAGATTTGGAGAGCTGTGACATCCACTTCCTCCCACAGAATGAGAGGACTGGGGAGGAAGCAGAAAAAGAGGGGGTGTGATGAGGTTATCATTCTTCAGTGACTGAAGACAGCTTCTGGGAGGAGAGACCCGCCCATGACTTTAACCCCTTAAGGACCCGGCCTTTTTTTGTTGTTGACACGTTCATTTTTCCCCTCCTCGACTTTCCAGACCCATAACTTTATTTTTTCACCTACATAGACACATGAGAGCTTTTATTTTGCAGGAAAAGATGTACTTTCTAATAGTGTTATTTACTATACTATAGAATATACTGGGAAACCGCAAAAAATTTCCAAGTGGGACAAATTGTGAAAAAAAAAAAAACGTATTTTCGCCATGTTTGCGGGGGTTTTGCTTTTACGGCGTTCAATCTTCGGTCAATATGTGTTTTCTGTATTCTACAGGTTGATACGCATCCGGCAATACCAAACATGTAGGGTTTCCGTTATGTTTTGGCACCGTGAAAAAATTCCAAACTTTTTCTACTTTTGAAATTTGCGCCGCGGCGCCAGTTTGTGCGACCAATAACTTTTTTGTACTAACACCTACGGACGTCAGTGAGGGGGCATTTTTTGCGGGCTGAATTGTACTTTTTATCACTAAGCAGTTTGGAATGCATGCGACTTTTTTTGATCACTTTTATTTCCTTTTTTTAAGTGACAAATGACCAAAAAAACGCAATTTTGGGTTTGGAGTTTTTTTTTCTAGGGGTTTTCGGGCCAGGGATAATGTGTTATTTGCAGCTAGCGCCCCCGATCGTCATTCCAAGCGCCGGGCCATCTTTCACGTGTTGACGGGTTAAACAGGGGGGGGCGAACGCCCGTTCGCGCTGTAACGGCCGGGTATTAGCGGCGATTAGCTGTGCGGGCAGGGGAGGGGGGGGTTGCGGAGCGATCCCCCTGCAAAAGCCCCTTATGGACCCTGGGACGTTTAAGGGGTTAAAAACCTAAAGCTAGTGAAATAACCCAGATGAATGCAAAAGCCTGTAGTGAGAAAACCCCTTTAAATGCTGAAAAATACATATTTCAAAAGGGAAAAAAAATGTGTTTATTTCAATGTGTTTTTACATATATCTTTTTTCTTTAAAGCTTTTCTCCCTTCCCCATGAGCTTTTGCATGCGTTTTTTTGGTCCATTTTTGTCAGTTTTTCATCCATTTTACAGTAGCCATGGTCATAATGTGTTTAGATTAAAGAAAAAATAAAAAAAATAAAATGTTTTTTCCGCAAGTTTTTTTTTAAAAAAATTTATATAAAATTTTTCAGCCCAAAAAAACCAAATAAAGACTTGGAAAAAAATATGCACCATGTGCATAATGAGTTTCCCATAGAAAGCAAAAGGACAGAATGTAAAAATTAAAATTATCTGTACATGTAAAAACGAATGTTTTAAACCTTTGGTTTAGAAAATGCAAAATCCCCAATTTTAAATTTCTGCTGTGAAATTGTGAAATCTTGTAGGGATTTTACCAAAAAAAAAAAAAATCTAAATGTGGAAGAATTCCAGAAGGAAATGCAATAGTTGTAGATTCTGCTGCCAATTACCAGCAAATTCGTAGCAAAAAAAGTTTGTAAGAAGAAATAAAACACAAGAATTATACTGGCCCTAATAATCCTGCAGCGCTGCTGTGTAAACACTCCCCTGGTCCACTAGGCACTGAGGTGATTTTCTCATCATTGGGGGATGTGCACAGAGATCATTAGAGAATGCCAGGAAAACAATGGGGGGGGGGGGGTTTTTTTAAAAAAACCCCTCAGAAACTTAAAAACGTGAACTTTACCTTAAAACACGTAAACAAAATGTTTACATTGTGATTATGCTCGACATTTTAGGTGTACAACTAGAAACCTCCCAACTTGCATGCTACACATCCCCATAACTGTCAGATGGACACAAAACAGTGTCCTTTTGGCCTCAGTCATTTCTGCCTCACCTGAGGCAGGAAGTAACAGATGCACCATCTTGATAAACCCTCTTGTATCTATATAATGCAAAAAGGGTGTACAAGTGATCAAGCCCTCTAGTGGTCAAGTACCCTACGGGGATTAAAAGTAAAAACATAAAAATAAAGTTTAAAGAAAAAAACCTTTTTGACATTTTACAAATAAAGTTACATATAATTTGGTATCGCCACATTTGTAAAAGTCAGATATTTAAAAAAATAGCATAATATATCCTGTCACCATAGAAGGAAAAAAAAAAAAACACTCCAAACACTAAAATTGTGTGGTTTTATTTGGATCACATCCACTTCCCCAAAATATTGAAATAAAAAGTGATCAAAAAGTCCCAAAATGGTACCACAAAAATAAGCCCCGACTCCATAGATGGAAAAACAAAGAAACAAAACAAAAAGTTTTTGGTCACAGAAAGTAACACATATTTAAGAAATATAGAATCTTTTTTTATTTTTTAAAGTAACAAAACCCTTAAAAATTTTGTATTGCCGGAATTGTACTGAGCTGCAGAATACAGATAACGTGTCATTTACACATAAGGCTATGTTCACACGGGGGCGCATTTCACGGCATACTGCGCCCTAATTAGTTTACCAAGATTCATACAGAACTATGGATTACGCCCCCTTTTCCCCAATCAACAATTTTTAAAAGCTGTCTATGGGAGCATGGGGATTCCCCGTGCGACTCAGAAAAACCCCCCGGGAATTTTCGGGGCGTACTGTACGCCCCGCAATTAAGCCATGTGAATATACCCGAACAGTGAACTCCATACAAACAAAACACTCAAAAATGATGCAAGTATGTTTTTGTTCACATTTCACCCCTTAGAATTTTTATTTTGGCTTCCCAGTACAGTCTATGGTTCAGTCAATGGCACCTTTAAAAAGGACATCTTATCCCACAAAAAAAAAAAAAAAAAGCCTTTTATTTCTTGCAGGGGGGGAAAAAAACAAAACAAGCCAGCTTTTAAGGGGTTAATATATAAAAAGATTATTGCACCCCTTATTTTTCAAAAATTATTTTATTGGGTTTCCCCCAGGCCCCGGAATAACCTAAAGAAATCATTTAACAGGTTATTTAAGTGAAGTGTAGAAAAAAAAAATACAAAAACAAACTTTTGTATGACACCAACGTGTATATGAATTGTGCAGCAGTATATATGTATCCTAAAAAGCTAGGACTCCCAAAATGCTGAGACGCAAAACCAGAAACTTTTAGCTACTGGTTTCGGGGTGAAAATCCCTTTAGCTGGTTGTTTGGCCCTTTATCCCTCAGAGTTCAATAACCTCAAGACGTCATTATGTGTCTGATAATCCAGAATAAGGCTAAACAGGCAATGATTTGATAGTGCCAGTCACCGACCCATGAAATGTAACCCTGGATATTTTACCTCCGACACTTTCCCATGTGGTGAAACCCGGCAATCAACATACCCAGGTATCCGCATAGCCCCGGCTATCTGCTCAGCCCCCCCAAAATTCAGTAAAAAGCTCGTTTGGTAACCCCAGCCTCCCAAACATACCAGCACGGGGAAGATAAAACGGGTTCCGTTCCCCCACTGAAATAGACACGTAACAGGGCAAGCTCCCCGCAGACGCTGAGCCTACCTGAGCCCGCCACACTGCACCGCGGCCGCCAGAACCATAGAGTAGGGCTGCAGCAGCTCTCGCTCGAGAAGCCCCTCCTGTTGTTTCCAATGAGCACCATAGAGACTTGAGAGAGGGAAGAGTCAGAATAAAGATGAAAGGAGCGCGCGCTGTTCATGGAACTCCATCATGTGGTAGTTCCACAGAATTCACCACAGCTGGAAGCTGCTCATGTCAGGGAGAGCTAGGATAGCATTAGATCCTACACATGTCAGGAACTGTGTGGCTTTATGTGAAGATGGCTGCCAGAAGCTGCTGACTGACCAGCTGCTGTGTGAATAACGGCGAGGATATTAATATGCTGATAAATCCGCTCACCATACTTCATTCTTCCTTTGTTCAGTCCTCATTGTTTGTTGTTGGGCGGGAAGGGGACACCCCTGCTAAGGGTGGAACAATCCAGTCTTCTTTAATAAAAGTATTTAAACTTCAAGCACTCAGAATATAGTTAAAAACGCACTTTATTCCAATCTTCAATTAAATTATGTTCTCCTCTATAAAATCAAAAAACAATTGAGGCCATGACAACATCTCACATGTCAGCCGTGCAATTGGTTTTATTGTGACTCAGAACTATCAAACACTTTAGGGTAGTTCGAAAAAGTGTTTGGATCGAAAAAAACACATCCAAAAGCGTGGAAATCGCATAAAAAGCAGATACATATTAAGCTGCGAAAAAAACGCATCGAAAGGCGCAATGAGAAGCAATTAGTGATCATATCTGAACCGAGGGTTGTTTTTATTGAAAGCAATGTAAATCAACTTCAGTTTTCGGTCCAAAAACTGGATCCAAACACGCATCTAAAAAACATACCAAGATCGGTCCAACACGCTTTGTAAAACTACCCTTTGTCATACTTGCCAACTCTCGCTTTTTTGGGGGGGGGGGGTCCCGCTATTTGGGGGGCCCCCCCCCCCCCCTCCCCCGGCAGAGTTGGCGAAACTCCGCCGCCGCAGGCAGCGGGGGTTTTTTTAAAAGGCCGCGGCGACAGAGACGCTTTTGCGACTCTGGCGTCGCCGGTCCGTTTTTCACGGCGGGTGAAGCGGCCGCAGGTCCGCCCAGCCGGATTCTCGCTGTGCAGGGAGGAGGAGGAGGGATCGCTCCCTCCCCCCTTTCCCCTGTATGTCCGGCGCCCGGGTGTGTGCCCGTACACACAGGTTTAGGGGCAGGGAAGTGGACCCGGTGCACTCGTCCCCCCGCGCCGCTGGGAGATCGGGCGGGAGCTGGCAGCACTGCGGGGCCTGGTGGGTGGTGGTTTTATTATTTTATTTTTATTTGCTGTACCCGGCTCAATGTACTGGCAACAGAAAAGGGCACTACCCGGCAACATGGGGGCACTACCTGGCAAAAAATGGGGGCACTACCTGGCTACAATTACCTGGAACAATGGGGGCCCTACCTGGAACAATGGGGGGCACTACCTGGTACAAAGTACCCGGCAAAGGGGGGCCCCTATGGGAAACAATAGGGGCATACCGGTACAATGTTTGGGAACAGAGGGGGCATACCTGGGTTAAGGGGGCATACCTGGGAAAAATGGGGGCACTACCCGGTACAATGTACCTGGAAAAGGGGGGGCACTACCTGGTAACAATGGGGGCACTACCCGGCAACAAGGGGGCCTACCCGGACAAATGGGCCCCTACCTGGGAACAAGGGGGCCTCCTGGCAACAAGGGGCATACCTGCAAAGAGGGGGGCTACCTGGCAACAATGGGGGGCAATACCGGCAACAAGGGGGGATACCTGGCAAAAAATGGGGGCACTACCTGGCAACAATGGGGGCACTACCTGGCAACAGAGGGGACACGACCTGGCAACAATGGGGGCATCTACCTGGCAACAGAGGGGGCACTACCTGGCTACAATGGGGGCACTACCTGGCAACAGAGGGGGCACTACCTGGCAACAATGGGGGCACTACCTGGCAACAAAAGGGGACACTACCGGGCAACAATGGGGGAACTACCCGGCAACAGAGGGGCACTACCTGGCAACAATGGGGGAAACCTACCGGGGCAAACAAAGAGGGCACCTACCTGGCTAACAAAGGGGGACACCTACCTGGCTAACAAGGGGGCATCTACCTGGCTAACAAAGGGGGGCATCTACTTGGCTACAAGGGGGCATCTACCTGCCTGTAAGGGGCACTACCTGCTTATGGGGGATTACTACCTGGCTATAAGGGCATCTACCTGGCTTTCTTCCAAAGCCGTTATGCAGTTAGGTGGAGTGGGTGTGGCTTTTTGAAGGGGCGTGGCATACCGAAAAGATGGGCGTCTAAAATCTCCTGCTTTTTCATTTTCAAAAGTTGGCAACTATGCTTATAGTTCCTGTATAATTATATTGTCAATTATATCATTAGTAACATACGTTTAAACAAATAGCTAACACAAACTAGCATATATATCACAGAGAAAACCCGATTTTTAATATATAAATTAATATAATATTATTAATATATATTATTTTTATTTAATATTTTTAATAAATTTTTTTTTTTAATATTATATATTAATATTTTTATATAAAATAATATAAATAAATTTTTTAATAAATTATATAAATATATATAAAATTTTAAATATAAATTTTTATTAATATATAATTTTTTTTGTTTTGTTTTTAAAAGATCTGACTTAAAATTCAATCTTTTGAGAATGTTGGGATCCAAAATGCCTCTCGGCTTGTAAATTGATGTACTTTCTCCACTGCAATAATTCCCAGTGTGGATAGATCACCTGGATGAACCTAATGAAAATGTTTAGATGCTCCGGACATGTGTTTAGTGCCCAGACAGGTAACATCATAAGTATGCTCTCGGATACTGACCCTATATATTGCATTTCACTTGAGGGGCAAAAAATCATGTACACATGTTCCCGCTGACAATTCAAGAGGACCTATCCTATAGTCTAATGGGTTTTCCTTTTAAAATGGGTTGTTTTCGTCACATATTCACACCAACCACACTTAAAACTTCCCTGTAGAGCTAACCATGGAGAATTACTTTTTGAGGCATTTGAATAAATATACATATTGAGAGAGAGAATATTTCCCAAAGTTTGAGATCCAGGGTTTTTGAATAACATTGAGGACAAAATCTAATGCGCATTTAACCCCCAAAAGTTGCCCTAATCCCATCCCCTTCTGATTTTAAGCCCCCTTCTTCGAAGATACTTTGCCAACAATTTTTAAACATAGTTTTGTTCCTATACGCTTGTTTTAAACCCAAGTTTATCATAAGGCTATGTTTTACACGGGGTTATTTCAGAAAGTTTTCGGACGTTTTGCCCCAAATACATCCCAAAAAGTTTCAAATAATGAACAATTTGATTAGCACTGATTCCCAAAGTTTAAAAAACGCCCCCATCATTACATGAGGGTATTTTGGCACGAATTTTTCGGGCGTAAATACGTCCGTAAATACATCGTAAAATTAAGTCCCCGTCACTTTTGGGCTATTTTTCAATGTAAATCCCCAAAGTAAAGAATGGGGGAATGTATTTACGACCCAAAAATTCCAACTTAGTGAATGTATTTAAACGGGTTTGGAAAGATTTTCAGAGAAAAACGCCAAAATTACCCCCGAAATAAGAGTGTGAACTAGCCTAAGTGTCCCCCGGGGTGTCCCCTTCTCAAACAAAGAACGTTGTTCCTTTCTAGGTCATACTCCGGGCCATATGTTTTAAATTAACTGACCCCACGTGTCTAATTCCTTTCTGCGATTCATATATAGTATATCCTAGTCCTTATTTACTGAATAAACAAAGAAAATCAAATTTAAAAAAGTATAAAAATTATCATTTCCCCTCAAAATTTTCCCCCCTTTGACGATAGTGTGATCGATATTACATGTACATAGTTTGTAAGGCCGAAAAAAGACAAGACGTCCCCCCAGTTAAGTCTTTTGGCAAAGGGTACCAAGGAAGGCAAAAAAAAACATGAGGTAGAACCCAAATTGCCTCTTTTAGGGAAAAAAAATCCTTCCCGCTCCAATCTGGCAATCGGATAATCCCTGGATCAACAACCCTACTCCAGAATCCGTCACAAATAATTTGTTTTTTTAATTCGCTCCAAAAAAGGAATAAAAACCCCTTTTTTAAACTCTTTTTGGGAAATTCCCCAATGAAAATTTTCTTCTGGCAGAGAGTTCCACATTCCTGCTCCATAAAAATCCCTTTTTCTATTTTATGTAGAAACTTTCTTTTACATAAACCCCCTTTTTTCAAATACAGTCCCGGGTATAAAAAAAAATTTTTTTTTTTTTTTTTTTTTTTTTTAAAAAGTTTATTGGTTTTTCCATATGGGGTAATAACAAACAGAATTAGAAATAAACATTCGGAAGACACAATCGATCCTATTCCAGACACTGACTATTCAAGGTAATGACACAGAAAAAATCAACATTTTAATCCAAAAAAGGGACCTAGAAAATCATAAACCCAAACACTTTAAACAAAAACTGAAGACGTGGCTCACTCCCTCCCCTGACCAGGTCTCAAAATGATGAAACTTGTATCTACCTCTCCCGCTGGGAGCTGGTTTTAAAATGCGAAATCCCCCCAAGGATCCGCCCACCCCCTCTCTCAATACCATTCGGGAATTGGAAGGTTTGCATCAAGGGAGTGTTTTCCCATCTGAGAAGGGGACTTATAAATGTGCGCCAACGTCGAAAAAAACCCCCTGTACGGGCTCTTTACATCTCTCTGTCCCATTTTATCTGCCTTAAGGTTAACCTAAGCTGGTCTAGATCAGGGAAATAGGGGGCAGAGAGGGTTTAATAAAAAAGGGTAGTATACACCTTTCGCTCAGGAGTATATATGGACAATTGCAGGTAACCATTGACCCGCTGTCTCTCCCAACCTCTCCATTTCCGGGGGGTCTAGGATAATGGAATATCACAAGTCGGATGCTTTTCTAAAAATCCCCCCAAAAGTGGACTTTAAGTCTCAGAAATCACCCAATATTTTTGCAAAGGCTGGCATTCCCACAGCCCCACCACAAATCTTTTTTTTGATTTCCACACTTAGGACAGTGTTGCATTCTGTTCGGTGACCTTGAGGAAGGGGGTAATTAAAAACCCATACCAGCATTATGTGCAATCTTAAATTGTTTTTCCTCCATTTGCACAAATAGTGTTTTTTACGTTGTAGCCCCTGGGATTATTTTATCTGGCAATTGGCTTTTTTCAACGGCGGGCCCAAAAACGAAAGACCTGCGATTCTGTGCGACCCTAATCCTTCTTAAAGGGCCCCATATAGTCCAGAGAGGCTACCTGGTCTTTTTGGTTTCCCATAAAGGCGTCATATAGTTGGGGGAAGTTCTCTCGAGACTCTTTTAAACTTAGGACAAAAAAATATAATTGATAACAGCTAACAATTGTGAAATTCGGGAGAGAAAATTTCGCTATCTTTTCGGGGGGAGAAGCCACCGTTTTCGTATCGTTTAAAGTTGCCCCGCCACTTTAAAACCCCTTCTCCCTCCATTTCCCAAAACATCGGGGGGGTTTTGCCCTATGGGAAATCTGGGTGTCTCCAAAAAGGGGCATTTTCTTAGAGATCTTAAAGGGAGAGGTTCAGTCTCTTCGAATTTCTTTCCATACACTGATCGTGTCCGGAACAGCATGAGGACTTGGCCGGGGTGGCAAATTAGAGTATTGGGTGAAAGAGAGCATGGGGGTGCCGGACCACCATTCCCTCTCAATACCCCAATTTGAGAGCGGCAAACCCCTCCCACCGTCTACCACATCCGCGCCGGCATCCCAAAATTTATATCCCCTTACTTTGGGGAATAGACCCCCCTTCGAGGACGGCACATAAATTTGTTCAAACTATTCGGGGTTTTTCCCAGCCCAGAAAATCTCGAGAATGTTGAGTTGATCTTGTTTAGTCAGTGTGTTTCAAAGAAAAGGGGAGAGTTTGCAGAGGGTACAAAAATTTTTGGGGAAAGCAAAACTTTTTTATGGTGTGACATGTCCCATCAAAAACGGGGAGAGATTTCCCCATTCGTCAAATCCTGGGGATTTTTTTTGATTGGGGGGAAATTTATTTGTAAAGGGTTTTTTGGGGTTCTCCAATTTTTTTCCAATTTTGTAATATTTCGGTGCAATGACAAGGGTCTACCCCCAGGTTTGGGCAATCCATCCTAGGCGAATTCTACCTAAGGTCAACATTTCGCTTTAAGCATTTGTTTATAGCCTGATAAATTGAAAAACCCTTAAGGGTTTAAAAAAAGAACATGGGAGCTGGGTTAGGGGGTTAAAGGAAAAAAAAGGAAGGGGAAAAATCTTTTATAAAGGGGGGGGGGGGGGGGGGGGGGGGGAGCGGGGGAGGGGGGGGGGGGGGGGGGGGGGGGGGGGGGGCTGGTCCCTTTTTGAAGTGTTTGGGGGGAGATAGAAGCCGGGGGTAGCACTCGGGCTTCGGGGTCAGAGAAAAATGGCGGTCAGAAAAGTCCGAAAAGGCCCCCAGACCGAAGGATCTAAAACTACCAAAGCCATTCCATCGAACGTTGTCGAAGGCCCTTTTGGGACTAAGGTAACAAGAGGTTTCTCCCCGGGGAATGGGATTGTGTTAACCCTTTTTAAAATACGCCAAACCTTCCTTATTTTTCCCCTGCCGCCCTTCCCCTAATGAAACCCTTCTGGGAGGGGCCATCAAGAGGGGCATCAGTGCTCCCAAATCGGTCGGCCATTATTTTGGAGAGTATCTTTTGGTCTAATCTTTTAGAGAAATTGGTTTAAACAGGCTGGGGGCAGGGGGGCCCTTCCTACTTTGGGATAACTTTAATAAAAGCGGGTTTTGACTCTGGCGGAGACGACCCCCTGTAGTACAAGGGTTTAAGTACGCGTGAGGGTCGGGTAATTTGTTTTTTTAAGACCTTTTACATTTCTCCCGAAAACCCCAGCCCCGGGCCTTCCCCGCTTTATTGTTTTTGCCTCCGAACCCCTGCTTCAGTGATCTCTGAGTTTAGGGGTCTCTGTGTGTTCCGACAAGCGAGTAATGTCCTTTGGGCAAATTTTCTTACCCTCATGCCTTTTCCAAAGGCTCCGAATAAAATGAGGATAAAAGCAAGCCCAGGGGGATCGTTGATTTGTCAGGGGGCCTTGGGGCACCCCTCCCACTGGGGTGGGATGGCCGTTATGTGAGAGGGTTTGTAAGGCCCTTGAGCAACCGAGACAGAACCTTTCCGATTTATTGCCATACCCGAAGAGGGGAGTTGGGGTATGGGACCTGTGTCTTCCTCCCCGCGTTTCCCCTTTTCAAAGTCTCTCCCACTGTTCCCTTTCACCTTGTTTTTTTAGTGGAATCATTTGCTGGAAAGCTTTATACGCTTTTCCCGACTATGTCTGAGGCAGATTTTTTAGGCCCGGGAAGTTTGCGTTATAGAGAACGGTGAGCCAAATTTTGCCCCCCATACACCCTTAAGGTGCCCAGTAAAGGGGAGGGCAACACGATGGGCCTTTTTGTTGGGGAGATTTTACCCCCCCTCCTTTTCCATATCTGCAAAAGTTCCCACTTAGCTAGTAAGGAAATTTCCAATTTTAAAAACCGTACCTTTTTGGTGATTTTCCACCATATCTAGAAAAATGGGGGTTTATCTAGAGGCATATTAGTATCTGCGCGCTCTCCACCCTACTACACAAAAATTTAGAGATCAGAAAGTAGTCTAACCCGGCCCCAAACCGGTTTTACCGGTGAGTAAAACGTGTAATCTCTGGCGTCGGATTCCCCCCCTCCCAGCAATCAGCAGATTGGTGTTTGCATCAAGTGCCAGGGGTTACTCCCTCCTGGGGGGGCCCCCAGCCAGTCATCGAGGGGGGGGGGGTTCTTTTTTTTTGCCTCCACGGGGGTTTTTACCACTAGGTTCTGTTCCCCCTACAATTTGGTTTTTCACTTCTGTCAGTTTGAATTAGTTCCTAGGGTCTTAAAAAAGGGGCCACGTTCCATTGGGGCCTAGACATTAAAAGACGTTCCTTTCCCCCCCACTTTTAAACCCGGTGCGATACCTTCCCCTTCATCAGGTCATGAGATACAAAATCAAAGGAAAATTTTTGTGGATAAGGGTGATAACCCCTGCCTTACCGCTGATTACGGGATCCTTTTGTGGCCTACCCCTGCCTTTCCATCCGCTGATGTCCCCTCTTTTTTAAAAGGGACCCTGGGAAAGGCGACATCAGGGGCAATCTTTTAAAGCTGAGCCCTTTTATCCCCTTGTTTTGGGGGGCGGAGCCCCCCCCTTCCAGGGAAATACCGCATAATGGGTCATCAGGCGGGGCGGAAACCCGCATGCAGGGGGTCCATGTCTCAAAAGGCTTTTTAGAGGGGATAATAACCCCGCCGTATTTTTGGTGACCCCCGGGGAAAAGGGCCATAGATCAGAGACACCCACGTCAAAAACTAAATAACACACAATTAAAGGTTCAACATAACCTTATGCATTATCAATTATCAAATAGTCCTTTTCCAATGAGACGCTGGGGGGAGGGGGGAAAATGGGGGTTACCCCCTCCTCCTGTGGTTAAGAGAACTTTCCCCCTTTTTTTACCGGGGAGGATAAGCTTTCAGAATCTCCCTCTTACTCTCACCGGGCCCTTTTAAAACCCTTAGCCAAGTGTTGGGCTTCACTACTCTTTCATGGTACATTCCAAAGTGAGGATGAAACGGGATGAAGGGGGGACCCTATCGGGAAGTTAGCGTCCGCAAATGCCGTCCCCCTTTAAAAACTGAAGAGACAGGGCCATAGAAGGATGGGGGACCCCCCAGTACCCCATTCAGAGAACCTAAAGCGATGTCCCCGTTACAAGCGTTGTACCACAGTCCCCGCCGACTCCGATGTGGGCCTCTTTTTGGGGGGGCGACGGGGCTTTGGGGTTGAGCACGGGGGCTCAGAAAGAAAACGCCCGGGGCCCGGGATCTCTCTCGCTTTTGTTTCGCTGGGTTTCACCAAAGGGGAAACCCGTTCCTTGGGGCGCGTTTCGCGTGAAGTTGCCTTCCACGGTTGAGATCTTTTTCGGCCTCCGTAGGTGAAATGAAGACTCTTGGGGGGCCATTGGGGTCCAGCACTTTTAGGGAGAGGGTACAGAACTGGAATCGGATCTTTTTGGAACAGGCGGCAAAGTTTTCGAAGGTTCTTTGCTTCTGCGAGACCTCTATAGAAAAGTCCTCAAGAGAATACTTTATTTTTCCCTCAGGAGAGGGGGCCATTTTTGCGTAGGCTCTTAGGCCTCCAACTTGCTTGAATCTAGAACTTCATAATCACTGTACGGTACTCTGCCTGGGCTGAGCTGGGGGTAGCGTGCGACCTCGTCCGACCCATACGTTGGACCTCTCAATGCGGCAGGGGTTTACGTTGCCCCCGAGCCCGGGGCAGTCTTCTTGACAGATTTCCCGCAATCCTTTTGGGTTAAAGATTTCAGGGGCCCCCAAAGCGCAGGGTTTTCCTTCTGGAGGGTTTCTCCAGGTCCTCAATGCGCTCTTTTGTGTTAAATGGGCTTTACACAAGTTTGTCTAGTTAAGAGCATGTTATCTCTCCAAACATTCCCCCTTTTTCTAGCTCCCCTTTTTTGGGGCATGGGAGTGCACCTCCTGTGAAGTTTTGATAAGGAAGCTTGTACAGTAGATTCCGGCTGCCCTTTAAAAACCCGGGGCTATCGCCTGGCTACCCCCTTGCCAGAGTTTAAATCAGGGGCCTCAACTACGTCCCCTTTGAATGCTAGGGGGGGTTGGGAGCTGGGGAGAGGGTAGCCTGAGATTATTAGCCCCTCGGCACTTTTTTCACTGACCTGCTGCCGGTGCCTGTCCTCGGGTCCTTTCTGCACGTTGGCTGGTGGCGGGCGGGGGCCCCTTTTGGATCCGTTCCAGGGGGTTTGGGGGTCACGTGTCGCGGTGTGTTACGCAGGACTACCCTTTTTATCGGGAAGGTACCCTCGGTGTTCCTGGGCGCCTCCTCTGTGCTTTAGAGCCGGTCAGCGCTGCGAACGGCAGCTATTTGCTGGTCTGTGGCCGGTGAATACGAGGAGCGCGGTGTCTCACATCCTCTCGCGGCAGCGCCGGAACCGGAAGTCCATCAATAAATCTTGAGAGAGATCTCTATATTGACCTTTAATATATTTAAACATATTTATTTTGTCCCGCCGAAGCCGTCTTTTCGCTAAACTAAATAACCCTAATCTTGCTAATCTTTCTGGGTACTGTAGTCCACCCAGTCCTTTTATTATTTTTGTTGCTCGTCTTTGTACCTGTTCAAGCTCTACAATGTCTTTCCTGTGCATGGGTGCCCAAAACTGTACACATTATTCCATGTGTGGTCTAACCAGTGACTTATATAATGGGAGAATAATGTTCTCATCATGTGCATCTATGCCCCTTTTAATACTCTGCGCACAGAAATATAGATAAGGGGAATATTTATAAAGACCGTCTCACAGAATAAAGCAAATTATTCCCTTAAAATAGTAACTTTTATTAGATATGCATTAAAAAAGCCCAATATAAAAAATATATCTCATAATGGCCTCACACAAATAGCCACCTAGAAGATTGTTATGCATTCAAACAATACCCAGTACTGACTATATCTAGTAGCCCGTATACTCAGGGTATTTGGTGCTAAGATTAGCAAGGGGAGCACACCTCAAAATATTATTTCATACAAGCATAGGTAAATGAGTAACAACTATATATTAGTTAGTGAAATTATACCATTGACTCACGATTCTGTAGACCTTGCTTGATGTACTCTGGTACCTTAATAGATAAATTTAAATATATACCAGTAAAAAAGATTGAGCATATGGACCGGATGTAAAAAATAAAACGCTACGTCCAAAACTCCTATCCAAGCAGAGCACCCGTCCCAAAAGGGACGACCCCACTTATCGGCGGCTCACCCTAAAAAATATATACATTCACGGTCCAATGTCAATACAGCCAAATTGTAAACTTACATTTAGGCCATGAGGGGCAATTGTATGTAACCGAAAAATCCATTCCGTTTCTTTTCTTAATAATTTCACATCCCAGTCACCACCTCTAGGTGACTTGCAAAAGTGAAGGCGTTATCTATTTGTGCAACTGCAGCTGCCCTCTAGGCTACGTAGGAAAGACTAAAAGGCAGTTTAGAAGGAGGGTAGGAGAACATCTAGGGGATATCAGACATAGGAGAGATACCCCCATAGCACGACATGTCTGTGAACACCATAATAATGATCCTACCCTTTTAATACACCCCATAATCCTATTTGCCTGGGCAGCTGCTACCTGACACTGGCTGCTACAATTAAGTTTACTGTCTACCAGGATTCCCAAGTCCTTCTCCATGTTACGTAATGGATTTTTACCTCCCCATGTGCATAACCTTGCATTAGTCTGTGTTAAACCTCATCTGCCAACTTATCCAGATCTTTCTAATAATACATTATCCTCTATTGTGTTGATTACTTTACAGAGCTTAGTATCATCTGCAAAGATCGGAATTCTACTGTGCAATCCATGTGTAAGATCATTGATGAAAATATTAAAGAGGATAGGGCCCAATACTGACCCCTGTGGTACCCCACTAGTAACAGGGATCCAGTCTGAGTATGTACCGTTAATTACCACCCTTTGTTTTCTATCACTGAGCCAGTTGCTTACCCACTTGCACACATTTTCCCCCAGTCCAAGCATTCTCATTTTACTTACCAACCTTTTATGTGGCACAGTATCAAATGCTTTAGAGAAATCTAGATATATTACATCCAATGCTTCACCCCGATCCAGTCTAGAACTAACTTCCTCATAGAAGCTGATGAGATTAGTTTGACAAGACCGATCCTTCATAAACCCATGCTGGAACGGCGTTATACATTTATTTTCAGTGAGATAGTTCAGGATAGCATCTCTTAGAAAACCCTCAAACATTTTACCCACAACAGAGGTTAAACTTACCGGCCTATAGTTTCCAGGATCACTTTTTGACCCCTTTTTGAATATTGGCACCACATTTGCTATGCGCCAATCCTTTGGGACATACCCCGTCAGTCCATAAATATTAAGAATAGGGGCCTGTCTATGACATTACTTAACTCCCTTAGGACACGTGGGTGTATACCATCAGGACCTGGGGATTTGTCTATTTTAATCTTCTTAAGACGGAGCTACACTCTTCCTGGGTTAGACAAGAAACATTTAAGTTGGAGTTTACCTCTTCTCATCAACAGAAAGGTCATCCTCCTCAGTAAATACGGTGGAGAAAAAATTGTTTAATAGGTTTGCTTTTTTCTCATTGCCCTCTACAGTCTCTCCCTCAATACTTTTTAAAGGGCCAACATTTTCTGTTTTACTCTTTTTTACTATTTATAGAATTAAAAAATATTTTGGGGTTACTTTTACTTTCAATGGCAATATGTCTTTCTGTCGCCAGCTTTGCTGCCTTTATCATTATCTTACATATTTAATATTTTCCTTGTAGTTGTTTAGTGCTATTTCACTGCCCTCCTGTTTAAGGCTATGTTCACACGGCTTAAAATGGGCCGTATTTCGGTCCATAATTACGCGCCGAAGTGCGCAAATTACGGGCCGAAAACGGTCTCATAGAGAACTGTGGATTACGTCTCCTCTCCCTGCTCGGCGAATACGCCGAGGGGGGAGATAATTCACATGTCACTTTCTAGCGGCGTATACGCGCCGCTAGCAGTGATTCTCTATGGGCCGGCGAGGTGCCGGCCCCCCGCTCCCTCTCCCGCTCCCGCCCCAGGCCACACGGCGTAACTGCAGGGCGTAATTACGTCCCACAGTTAAGCCGTGTGAATATAGCCTTAGGGGTTGAAAAGCTTTATTTTTGTTATTTATTGCCTCCTTTACATTTCTGTTGATCCACATTTTTTTTCTTTATCTAATTATTTTATTACCATAAGGAATGTACCTCTCACAGTGGGTGCTTAAGATGTTTTTAAAAATATCCCATTTATTATTTGTTCTGCTATTTTTAAACACCATGTCCCAGTCAATACGGTTTAATAAGGTCAATAAGGTTAAATTAACCCTTGGGTATAAAATACCCTACAGACAAACCAGATGGAATTCAGGTGTATATGGGGTAAAAATACACACACCCTGTATTTTACTCCAAATTACCCCACAATCAAGAGGCTAAATTAACCCTTGGATATAAAATACCCTACAGAAAAAACAGATGGAATTAAGGCGTACATGTGGTAAAAATACACACACCCTGTATTTTACTCCAAATAACCCCACAATCAAGAGGCTAAATTAACCTTTGGGTATAAAATACCCTACAGAATAACCAGATGGAATTCAGGCGTGTATGGGGCAGAAATACACCCATCCTGGACTTTAGGGAGAATACCCCACAAACTAAAACAAGATAATAACGCTGGTTCAGGAACAAGTGTGTATATGACACACAGTTGTGAAGGTCTTTCACACCAGTCACTGAAAAAACGAGTTTGTTTTATAAAGAGTGCAATATAGGGACTTCCGGGGGCGGGACTACCAATGGTGGCGCATTTTAGTTGAGCTCCCATCACCCGGCCAAACAACGCCAAAAAGAAGAAACGCAGAACACCTGCATTCTCCTAGCGACAGCATACTTACCTGAGACTGACATCCAGGCAGGTGAAGAGCCATCTCCGACCATCACGGGGGCCCAGGAGCATGTCTACGACTCAGATCTTGTTGCCGCCTGCAGCGGCATAGCCGGCAGCCCGCGCGTCTGGCCGCTCCCCGCGCCTGAACACCGCCGGGACTCCGATCCTCCTGCACACGGCGGCGGACCCGGAGGCAGCATCCAGCACCCAGCCTGATCCTCAGCTGCGGGATTGCCGCCCGACATCTCCGCTCCCCAGCGCCCGCCCGAAGCCAAAGCCAGGAAGACCGTGCCAGCATGGAGCCTCGTGGCCGGACCGGAGCCACAGAAAGACCGCCGCACTACATCAGCGTGCGCACAGGTGGGAGAGACTGCCCCAGCGCAGAGACCCGGGCTTGCAACACTGACCGCTGGCCGGCCGGCGCTCCCTCACACCACTACTCCACCTCATAGGTGGCGGGGGTCGCGGCCATCTTGAGCAGGGGACCTTGCATTCGCCTGCCGACACAATAAAAGGGTGTCCCCCCCCCCCCTCAGCCAGAGCGACTCACTCCTGAGTTCCACCGGCACCCTCCTCTAATCCCTCGGGCTGACACCCCCATCATCCCATCTACAACCAGTTGTGAAGCGACTTCCACAGCACGCACGGGAGCCCCCCCCCCCCCTTCTTCTCTTGACTGCTGAGCGGGGAAATGACGCCATTATCGCAGCTCTCTTAAGATCTAGCACAACTGCATTCCCCAACCTTGCTGCGTATCTCTAAAGCAATTCAGGTGCAGCTCAGAGAAGGGCTCCCTAGCGCACCTCATAACATACAAGCGGCACTTAACTTATGCCATGGACCAAGTGGCACAGGGCATAGTGTTCCACCTCTTTTACTTCAACCTTCTGGCCGTTTTAATCTTGGCGGGGAACAGCGGCCATTTTGTGAAGACGCAATATACTGCTGATGCTCTTATACAACCTGAAGTAACCCACTTCCAGCCAAAGCACGTGACCACCAATATATAGGAACCTGAGTTTAGTTCGGCCATAAGGCCTACACAAGACCCTCAGTGACCTAAACCATTTAATGAAGCAATTCTGAATTGCTTATCATCCTTTACTGCCTATTACAGTGTTAGAAAAATCACACAGCTGTCACTAAGACTTCCTATATTAAGTGGGCCTACAGTACCTCTAGTGCGACGACCTTCGATATCTTTAAGCCGCTCAAAACACCTATTCCAACCACATCTAGGCCCTATCTACCAACACAAAGGGACAGTAAGCAGACAGAAAATTGCCTCTACCACACACTTAACCACAGCCACCCTGAGAACCACAGACACAGAAACAGGCCACAAATCCACAGTTCTGGGCCCTTCTGGCCCCCAACTTGCCCACCCTCCGTCCGCCCACCCCCCGCACATGTGCGAAATGAAAAAACAATACCGCTGGAGGTGGGGGGGGGAGCGGGGGGGGGGGGTCCAGCGCGTCTATTATACCTCGGCGAACTGTTCGTCTCTCTCCCTTCTCCACAATCGTATGGGACAAATTTCTACAAAACACCCAATACCCCGCTCACTCAACACAAAATGCCAAGAAATAATCTCTAACCCCCTCCATCTCAAATCTATTGTATCCAGAGTCAAGTCCTTAAAGATAAAACCATGCCGAAATACGGCCCCGCCAAATCTGCGGCATATTTAACAGGGTTCACACAGATCCTACTTTGCTCTAATCGACATCACGCCACCCTCAAACCTTCTCTCCTCCAGCTAGCCCCTGAAACCTCCGCTAAAAACCTCCAGAAAGCGAGCAGGCAATGGTCAATGGTGCAGGAGGTCTGCCGTCTCATGAACACCATATTTTGTCAAACAAATCTGTATGATCCAGGCATTCCGTTAATCTCCGCTCTAACGCTGATTAACAGGCCACGATGCCCAAAGATCGCAGATCTTGAAACAAGAGTCACCTCATGTGAGTACATCATCCACAGCTGCTGCCCCTCCGATGAACGACATACTCGAAAACAAACCAGAACGCAACATCATCCTACGCGGCAAGTTGGGAATGCACCTAGAGAACAGCGAACGCCGTAACAACCGTTGAGCTCGTCCGATCTTACATGAAACTATACACAGAGCAAAGCAGAGCTTTCCCAACTCTTATGGCCATACAAGACTCCCCGCAATCAGCAACTAAAGCTAGACTGCCACAGGACCACTCTCTAAATCGATAAGAGGGCCCACCCGTCTGGGTCCACACCGGGGACCGGAGGCCGGGGAGGAGGAAGAGGCCGACAAGCCGAGACTAGTAATAGTGAGATACGCTAACTGGACCGAGAAAAGAAATGGTTCTAAAGCCTTACCGACAGCCTAGCGCTCACCTCATAGGTGAAATGGAAACTCCGATAATCTTATTTCACAGGACATTTTTTATGACAGCAGACACATAACACCTCTAAACCGAAGAGAGCCCTTTACCCCACATGTGCCGTTTGCAATATGAACGCGCAAATGTTCGCCTTCAACTATATTATCCGGCTCGGCTACGGGTTACCACCGACAGGCCGCTAACAAAAACAATCTACGAGAACCACGGACGAAGCCCGTCATCGTCTGTTTTCCTCCTTGAAACGGATAGGACTGTATCTCAATATCACCTAGCTTGCTTAATGCTGGCTGTACCCTTCCCATAGTTCCGCTTGAATCGCTAATTTTGTCTTATTGGTCTATTTTGTATGTTTTTTGCCTTCTTTATCTTTATCAGTTTGGTTCATACGCCGGGGAACGTGTACCTTTCCTTATTTAGGCGGGGGCGTCTGGCCCACCCTGAAGGAGGTACTACATCGGGGGATCCGCGTGCTCCGCTGGGACAAGCGGGACCCTATGTCTTGATCTTCACGACCATGGCATCTATCGACCATCAACCATCTGGGAATAGGAATGAGTACCACCTTCCTACGCTGACAACCCACACACCACTATAACACCACCCATTCGATTTGACCACATTGGAAACCCGTATGCAAAGCAGGGCCTAAATATACCAATCAAACGTAAGATAAAATCCCATAACCTTAAGAGGCTTAGAAAAGGCGCACAGATCATATTTCTCCATGGGAAACACCACTGGCGAATGACTGGGGAGGTCTAAGCGGATTCATTAAAGGGCACCTTGGCCTGGCAGCTGTCATCGTGGCTTCATACAAACTCTAAATCCCGTGGAGTCGGCGACGATCTTATTCACAGTAACCTAATCTATAAACAATCCCATGATCACACGCGACCCATTGTGTTGTTACTTCCTCTTACCTCGTTGTTACTATCTCGTGGATCTAACGCTACTCTCTCCTATTACAATCTATGCCCCATTGCCATCCAACGCAGACTTTTTTTCTCACATCTTCAACCTATCTTATGGGTAAAAGATACACATGCTTTATTAGTGGGAGGAGACTTTAACACAACCTCTAACAAACGATTTAGACAGATCGACCCCATCCACACAGGAACTTAACACGCAGCCTCTGTATTTTATCCCTTAATGAACCTACTTTTCGCCTATGCGACCATGGCTGCACACTTAAATCTCTCTAAAAGAGGACTTACACCACCACCTCCGGCCAGGTTCATAAGAGGTCACTCCAGCAATCGACATCTTTTCCTAAATAACCGCACCCGCATTTCACGTCCATTACACAGAGCAAAGATTTGAAAAACAATAATAATATCCGACCATGCCCATGTGGTATTTGATCCGTTTCTGGGGAAGACTGCATCCCCTCGTTTCCCTTAATTGGAGATTTCCTCACTAACTGTACCACTCCGAGATTTTTAAAAACTACCTCAACATACTCACGGGCCAAACATTCCAAGTCGATAACATAGACTTTATAGACAACATTGTGCCTACTGGCCGGCTATCGAAAAAGCCTTGATGAGGGGCCATGTGTTATCCTACTTAGGCTTTTAAGAAAAAGGAATCCACTCAAAACATTCTACACCCCTTAATAGGAATACTTTCACAAGCCCACCAGGAATATTCACC
Source organism: Phyllomedusa bahiana (assembly GCA_025379985.1). Taxonomy (NCBI): domain Eukaryota; kingdom Metazoa; phylum Chordata; class Amphibia; order Anura; family Hylidae; genus Phyllomedusa; species Phyllomedusa bahiana. Next base: position 11,663 of record JAODAL010036648.1, on the reverse strand, counting down.
ACCCCTACCCAGGGAGAAACAAAGATCAAATACACATCTCAAAAAAATCAATCCTAGAAGCTTCCTGCAAAGGCAAAGCTAAATGGTGGCAATAGAAGCCCAACGGAACAAATTACTTTAGATGGCCAGGGAAACAGTATTGGGTCTCTGTTACGCGATGGGCAGGGAAAGGAAACAGATTCAGGTCAAAATCCCCATTCTCAATCTGCGAGGACCCCTCACTCAAACACAACCGTCAGAAATTCTCAACAGATCAAAACAAACTATTTACCACAGTATTTCTCGGACTTCTAATAGAACGCCCCTAGGACTACATGCATTAAACCTGGTTTTTCCTCAATGGGGTAAATCTACCCAAATCCTCTCAACGGAGGATAGCCTCCACATTGGAGGCTGACATCTCGGAAGAGTTGGTTCGCCATGCGCTCGCCCGCACCTCCCCACACCGACCAAAAACACCAGGCCCGGCATGGGCCTGCCTCCGGTATAACTACACCCATCTCAAGCACCCAGGTATATCACCCCTATAACTAATTACATCAATGACGATTTATAGAGGTCTACTATAACACCCCCCCAGATTTTTCATGAATCCTAACCATTCTTTACTCCCGGAAAACACAAACGGGACACGACGAATGCATAATTCCTATCGTCCCCATATCCTCTCTCTGATCCAGGATTTATAAAATTCTCACCAAATTAATAGCTGATCGGATTACAATCGTATTCATAAGCCCCCATCCCAACATCCTTCGCAATTAGGGGATTCTGCCATAACAAACTCCACGGATAGCATACGCCACAGCGACGATTGCAGCCATGGAACCTGGGAGCATGACCCAGAAACTCCACTCTACAACTGCAGCTGGGACTAGACGCCGGAAAAAAGGCCTTCTCCTTTTGACTCCGTGTCATGGAGGTTCCGCTAACACTTCCCTGCTTCAGCGTGGTTTTACAGGGAAACTCACTTTCCTCACTATTCCTACAGCACAATTCAAATCACTCCTACACTATCCAAAACTTCACTGTGAATGGGACTAAATTCAACCCAATTCCCATTCAAAGGGGTAAACACCAAGGATGCCCTCTATCCCCAATCCTTTTTTAATCTCTCAATTGACCCACTTATTCGCCACCTTGAAACCCACGTGACTCCATTCACGGCATTAAACTGGGCTCACAGCCGAAATCAAACTGATCAGCATTGATGACGACCTGATGCTGTTATATTTGATCCCAACCCAATGGACTGTATACCACATATTTATTATACGGACATCCACAAAAGTTATTGGAGGTTGTGGGGTCTTCAAGGTCACCTTCGAACACAAGTATGATGCTCTTACTTTTGTAGGGTATGTACTAGAGGCAACCACAACATGGACAAATATACTACCCTTTTTATAGGTGGCGATTCTGGATCATTTTCACATACCTGGGGGTCCGAATAACCAGACAAGCATACCTCCACTCTTTTCTGAAACAATAAGACCGTTTTTCTATTTGATCCCATCGAGTCCATACTTCATACTCTTCGTAGGTATAAGAGATCTACTAGCTCCAGAATGGAGTTGTGACTTGTGGTGAAATCGGTAGTTTATTGAAATTTTAATTATCTACTTAAGCCTATCATCTCCCACATCTTTCTCAATCCAATGTTGGTGTATGCTGGTTATTTTTGCCGGGTGTGATGTTGTTTGTGTTGGTTAAACCAGAAGGTCACAAGCGTTGACGTGGTGGCGTTCTAACACAGACTAGAAAAACATATGCTGTGGTATCAACATTCTCCGAACATCAGATGTGTATATAACAATCAGCAACCAACTTCGCCGTCATAGTCCGGGACTGGATTACTCAAAAACGCATCACTCTACACATAATTATTAACAAATAGCCATCAACATACTAGCACAAATAACATACCCATCACTAGCATTCTACACATGCACCATTCTCGGAAAATCCCAACAGCATCTAAATAAAACCTAACCTTTATAATCACTAACTTGGATAGGCATGGACTAAAGCAAGACAAAAACGGGTCTTATACCCCGAGAGACTCAAGCTCCTCCCCTTCAAGGAAATCAAAAAACTTCCAGGGTCATACACTTCGGACCCTCCGGGACCGCTTTGAGTTTCTACTCTCGCTACAGGAACGCCGGGCCCTCGGGGAGACGGTGATTTGATAAAAGATAGGCCCATTTTTAATAGTCCCCTAAAGACGAAGGATAAAACAACTTCATCTTCAAATGAAGCCACAGGCTAAAATTCGAAATTATTGGACACACTACACATGTCACATATACGCATTGCCGCTGTAGATTAACTTGTTTGAAGTCATCAAGCAACGAACATCAAGGGCCCGCGGACTGGGACGACTCCTATATGTAGCACTGACTTCAGCCTACCACATGTGTCCACACACAAGGGCAAGATTCCTACCGCTACTACAATCCCTTCGCTCTCCCAATTGGATATACACCACCAAACCCTTAAGGGCCTTGACATCTGGACAACACACCATGAACTCATATCCATAGGAGACATCCTAGGTTCTCTTACCGACTTGCAGCGAAATTATATCCCATCATGTCACATATAGGGGTAATGGTCATTACTCGATTGCACCAATTGGGGCCATATGTCCTTCCCCACACAGGGGCGTTAAATAATGGGTACTTCCTTTATAACGGCCTGCCCACACATGCCATCTCACACATGGCTGACCCTCATAATTTCGTCTATGTTTAATGCCCCCAAATTCTGTCCTTCTGGGGCCCGGATGCATCATTCCAAACCTACACTCCTACGTTCATTTATTGCCCTGACTCCCGGAAATGGTTGGCCTCTTTATATGTGAAAAAATACTAGAGGGAGAGGAGAGGAAAGTAGTGTGCGCGGATGAGGTAAATAAAGCACAAAACGTTATTAAACACAATTTTTTCTCCTCTGTATTACCGAGGAGGATGACCTTCTGCTGGAACAGTCGCAGAATAGTGATGAAACTCCTAACTTAAAAGTTTATCATGTCATACAACACACAGGGAAGACTGTCCAGTCAGTATTTGGAAGAATTATAATAGACACACAAATCCCCAGGGTCCTGATGGTTACCACACCACGTGCTACTTAGACGTGCTTATAGTGAAGTCATTGTAGTGGACACTCATTTTCCTTTTATTCATGGGTACTGTCTAATTACAGGTCTGGGTTGCCACAAAAGCGTTGTAGCACTTGCATAAATGTCCCAACCCCCGGTGCCCAATATTCAAAAGGGCGTCAAAAAGTGATCCAGGAAACCTATAGGCCAGGTATGCTTAACCTCTGTCTGTACGGTAAAATGTAATTGAGGTTTTCTCAGATGCATCTATCCTTGGAGTATCTCATCTGAAATAATGTATAACGCCGTTTCACCAAGCACTGGGTTCATTGAAGGATCGGTCCTGTTCAAGACTAACTTCTCTCACTTCTTTGAGGGAGGTCTGTGCTAGGCTGGATCCGGGGTGACGGCACCTGGATGTCATATATCTAGTTTCTTTCTAACAGCATTTGATTCGGTTTGACAACATAAAACGGTTGGTAAATAAAATGAGAAGGCTTGGACTGGGGGAAAAATGATAGTGATAAGTGGCGTAACGTAAACTGCTCACTGATTGAAATAACAAAATGGGTAGTTATTAACGGACTAAATCTACTCAGACTGCGATCGATGGTACTAGTTGCCGGTACCCACAAGGCGTCAAGATATTGGGCCCTATCCTCTTTTACAATCATTTTACTTTTATGATCTTAAACAGGGCAGGCATACACAGCTTAGTTTCATCGATATTTGCAGACGAGTTACTAAGCTCTGTTAAGTAACAACACAATAAGAGGACTTAATATGTTATTTCAAAGGGCGAATCTGGAATAAATTTGGCACGGCATGGGCAGGGGTACAGAATGGACCAGTGGGTTTTACACTGATAAAATTGCAGGTTTCACTGAAACACATCGTAAGTGGGAGACGTTAAATTTCAACGTTTTAGATGGTAGGTGAAAATCCTTGCCTATCATACAAGATTACATTGTTACATTGGTAAAAAAATACAACTGCGGCTAAAAAGTGAAATGGAGGAGAAGGACTTAGGGATTATCCTGGTTAGTACAGTTAAACCTTTATATTGTCTTGCAGCTGCCCCCTGTGTCAGGCAAGCAGCAAGCAAAGCAAATTGGGATCCATGGGGGTACATTAAATGGGGCAATAGACTCCGCATACTAGGATGAGAACAATTATTCTCCTCCATATTATAACACAGTCATCTGGTCTAGACCATCAATCAAGGAATATTGCTCGTTCAGTTTTTTGGGCCTCACAGTGCACAGGAAAGAATGTAGAGCTGGTTTGAACAGGTACAAAGGCGCCCCCTCCCCCATCCCGCCGCACCACAAATAATACAATAATATAGGAAAGACTACTCCATGGCGTGGACTACAGTTCACAGGAAAGATTCGGGCTAAGATTAGGGTATTAGTTGTGGCCTCTTGTGAATAAGGATGGTCTTCGGCGCGTTGTCCGGATGGGGACAGGGGCGGGGTTGCACTATAATAAACATTTGTTTGTTAAATTCATCACAAATATGGTTCAATATAAGAGAGATATCTGACCCAAAGATTTATTTGTACACAGGGCGCCTTGTTTAGATCGCTAGAATACAAGGGGGGAAATCCTTTGACGTGTTTGAGGATAGAGAACGCTGGAAACTAGTTTCACTATAAACATATGACAAGGGTGATTCTTTACCCTGTAATGAGCAGTTTGGAGACTTAGGGAATATTCTCCTGCTCAGATAGGCCCGATTGGTATTAATTGTCATGGTAATGTGGTAATTCATGATGAACGGAGTTCAAAAAGGGGTGTGTTGGGGAGTTGGAAATGTTTTGCTGGTTTAGGGAGACGTACTTAATTATAACATAGTTACACAGGTGGTAAGGATTCATGGCTGGTCGGGGAGGGGTCTATGATCAGGGATTGTTATTTATCTGGGTTTGAAGTAGGAACCAGTGATAGGAGGTCAGGATTGAGGAATTGTTTCGCCGTAAAAATTGAGGACTATATTGGCTTCTACCTATGGGGGGGTTTGTGTGCTCTTCCTCTGGGGTATTCTACACATATCTTCTAGCACTAAAGGTACACTGAACTAGAATGGATCGCGACTTGTCTTTTTTCTAGCCTTTCAATCGATGGGAATAGGGTAAGACGTCTATAGAAACTGACCTTCATTTGAGTTAGTTTTGAGAATCTGGAGTCGATTATATTTGTTGGTGTCGATTAAACTACGCAAACATAATGGCACAGTAAGAAGGTGATCGAACTTTCATGTGAAACTAGACCAGTCTATTCTTGTGCTGAGAGATGAAGGCTCATTCCATAGGAAGGAGTGTGTGGCACTACTCCCTTTCAGAGGTAGAACGAGCACATAACAGGATCAGAGTAGAGTTGAAACGAGAAGGGCGAGGCCACAGCCTCATGCCACAACAGTGCAACAAGACAAGTAACATTAGAGTCTCTAGATTGAGAAATCGACCACCCTCACAGGTCCCCAAAATGGCAGCTTATTAATAGTAACTGACAAAACAGCCAGTGTAGTGTCTACAGTGAAGAGGCGACTACGGTATGGCTGGCCTTCAGGCGCATACCATTAGTGGCAAAGAAAAAGCCAATATCATGAGATTGGCTGCTCCAATAACAGAAAAAAGATTAATATGGGCTAAAGAACACCCGTCATTGGACAGAGGAAGATTGTAAAAAAAAAGTGATCATGGGACAGACGAATCGAAAGTTTGAGGTTTGAAGGTGGATCAACACAGAAGATACATTTTGTGAGATGGCAGGAAAAAACTGAAAAGATGATGGAAGGAGTGCCTGACGCCATTGGTCAAGCATTGGTGGACGGTAATGTGATGGTCTGGGGTTGCTTTTGTGCTGAGTTAAAGTGGGAGTCTCTTGTACAAGGTAAAAGGGATTATGAAAACAGGAAGGCTCTCCATGCATTTTGCAATTGCCAATGCCATACCCCTGCTGGACAGCGGCTTGATTGGAGCCCCAATTTCATCCATGAACAGGACAAGGAACCCCAAAAGCACACCTCCAAATTATGCAAAAGAAATATTTAGAGGAAGAAGCAGGCAGGATGGTCTTTATATCTGTAATGGCATGTGCCATGTGCTGTCACCAGGATCTCAAACCCCATTGAAGCTGTTGTTCCCCGGAGAGAAGCTTGACCATTTGCTGCACAAAAAGTGCCCATCAAGACCAATCCAACTTGTGGGAGGGGCTTCTGGAAGCATGAGGGGACATTTCTCCAGATTACCTCAGCTAAATTAATTAAACTAGAATGACCAAAGGTCTTATCTTCCAAATAAATATCATTACTCTAACATTGTCAATGGGTCCTCAATGTTGACTATATTTTCTAATTCTATTTTGCCAACTCATATTGATAAATAAAGTATGTAGTTTTTCAGGGGAGGAAAACACAAAAATTGTCTCGGGTGACCACAAAATTTTTGATCCGGTAATGTGTGTGTGTTATATATATATATTATATATATACCTACTATATACTATATATATATTAATATTATATATACTATAATATTCTCATATATATTCTTATATATATATGTTATTGTTCTACCGCTTCTGCACAATGAAATTAACTTTTTTTTAACCCCTTACCGACGCAGCCCCGTTTTTGACCTTTCTGACAGAGCCAATTTTTGAAATTCTGGATGTGAACACTTTACATATCCAGTGATTATACTGACGATTTTTTTCTGACTATGATATCACATATGTGCTCTTAAGTTTAAGTAAGGACATTTTTGGTCCATAAATCCTTGTTAATTTGTGAACAAAATAAATCTTAAAAAAATTTAGTGAAAAATTGGACAAAAAAAATCTTGCCAATGGAATTTGCCATTTTTAAAACCTTCCAAAAAATTTGTGTGTATGCACCAGATAGTGTATTCCACTCTCCTTAAACTAGCTTTATAACTAGCCATCTCACTATGTGTCTCACTGTATGTTGGGCATAATTTGTCCTAAATGTCTTTTTTATTTTTGTGATATTAGGGGCGGCACCATTGGAAATTTTAGGCAAACATGTACCCATTGAAGATCGGCGCGTCGAGGCGCCCCGTTTTTTAAGTTTTTTTCCTATGGGAAAACTGCGCATGATGTATATCGGCCGGCCTATGAAAGGTAAGCGATCATAAATGCGGAATAAAGTTTCACTGCGCCTCGTCTGTGTGTGAGGCGCCAGCGCGGTACTTAGGCGGCATAAGGAAATGGCCAACCTATCATGTATTAAGTCTTAGAGACAGGCTGGGAAATCACCAGAGCAAAATCATTAAGAATCACCGTTTACCCCACCGATAGTGAAAGAGCAAAAATGTTATTTTGATCGTTCTTTCACCTGTTTATTCTATTAGTATTACCAGAAAGATCGCCAGCACAGCACTGGTCTTGCTGGGAACCTGTTGGTCCTCAAGCAGGATTTCTATGTTACCCGGGCATTCCAAATTTTCAAATCGTTTATCAAATTTTTCACTGTGAATAATCGGCAGATGTGACCAGGGAAATTGCAAAATCCCCCTTAATTTCGTTTCCCCCAAATTCTGTATTTTTTAGGATCTCCTCTTATGTCGGCCCTAGTGCTCTTCTAACCTTAGCCTCTGAATAGGAGGAGCACCACTAGAATTTGGCGGTCTCATTATTCATTACAACTTTTTTTGGCTCCATTACAGCGTTTTGCAGACACACCCTAAATGGGCTTATAAAACTTAATACGACCCCTAATGTTTTTTTAGACATTTGGGGATTTGAAATTGTTTCAGTTTAATTTTCAAATTTTTTTCAAGAAAACTTTCATAATATATAGTTATTTAGGAACCGTCCGTTCTATGGGGTGACTATTGATTGGCCTGTTGTTAGGTAACCCACACAATAAAGGACTTCATATAAGAAAACAACTAACCCTTTAAGTCATTACAAACAACATTTAGGAGTTATTCAACCACCATTAGGTTGTTTCACTGGATTAAAAGACAAAAGTGGACCTCCCCCCTAGTGAATTTCTAAGTAGTTATCTTTTTCTTGCTCGTTTTTAAATTTGTAAGCCATTTTTCACCCCCTAGAATACGCGGCTAGATGTAATATAGCAGGAAATGCTCCACCCATTTTTATTGACTCTCCCCAGATGATGCCGTATTCAAGCAGTTATCAAATATGGGGCAACCCCCCTACCCCAAGTGAGCTATTTAGGCTTTACACACACAATGCTCAAGAATAGCCGATAGAGAGCACCAACTGGACTCTCGGCCCAGTACTCATTTTCATACGATTTTATTTAGCGCCATTTAAGGTTTGAACAGACACCTCTAAACGTGCCCTAAAAAACCCTATATATAAAACACCCCTAAAAAAGACCCCCATTTTAGGAAGACAAACCTTAGGAATTTTTCCAGGGGTTGTACTTGGTAGTGAGAGTATATTGACCCCACAGATGTGTCACCACATTTTTTAGCAGCCTTTGGCTGGGAAAATTTATAAAACAAAATTTGTTTCCAACAATTGACAATTTTAGCTGGTAAATAGCTTTAATTTTTTCTAGGAAATCCTGGGTATATACTGACACATCAACTATATATTTTGTTACGCAATTTGCCTTCCCCAAGTTACGGGCATATAACCTTAATGTGGGTTACCCAGGGCCGACAGTAGGAGCGTTTCGGCCCCTCCGTACCTTGGCGCTCGTACCGCGCAAAAATGGCAGGCGTTCATTAAGGGAGGGAGTGTTTTTGGCTTTTGGAACGCAGACTTTGTAACCCGAGTGCACATACCCTGTTTTTCGCACATTTGCAACATGCCCCCAAACACAAGTACCAGAAAAGCGTGAAACCTCCTGTAGTCACCCAATTTTGAATTTCAGAATCCTCAGGATAGCATCTAGGGTTGCCCTGTCCTCTGTACTTTGCATTTTGGGAGCACAGGTATTACCAATCGTTTTTTTTTGCATTGGGACATGAAAATGGGGGGTGGATAAAAATCGCTGTTCTGCCATTGTTTCTCTTTTTGGGCTATCATTTTTGCAGCAGCAATTTCGACCACGCTGTGCCCAGTGTAAGGAAGTGATAACTTTCCTATGGGGGGATTGGCTACACAATAATCTGCAATGATATAAACTTTTATCATAGTTTTTTTCATCTGTTTTATTCTTTGACACAATAGAAATATGTCTATAAAAATTTGACATTTATATGTTGTCCTATCTGTTAGCAATAAACTTTTTCAGTTAGTTTTCCCTGTTTAGTGATAGCTGATTATGTGATTGTTTTTTGCGGGTGAGTGGATAGGTTGTGAGGAGTACCTTTATGGGGGGAAATATGAAGATTCCCAACGGTGATGCTGTATGGGGGTTGGTTGGGAGGGTGCCAGAGAGGGTCGCGATTCGGGTGATTATTTTGTAAGGTGCGAATGGGGAGGAAGGGGGCAGGGGGGGTGAGTGGGTGTAGGTAGCCTGATACAACGGGACGTAAAACTCTGGGCGGTGATGAATGGAATGGGGTCGGGGGGGAGTGTACGAGACCGCAGCTAGCCCTCGAGTCTAATAACTATGATTTTCTTTCATCGGGCCCACGTGGGTAGATGTGATTATTCGCTTATATTGGGGAGAGAATCGAGAACTTAATCGTGAGAAATTAGTCCTAAGCAACTATCCAAACAACTTGGTGGAGTCTAGTGAATAGTTTGATCCAGTCGGGGTGAGGAGACGAAGGAAGGTAAAAGTTGACTGCTAAAGCCCCCCCCCGGGAACTGACATGGGGTGATCAAGATCTACTACAGTGCACGATGTTAATATATTGTCAAGCAGCACTAAATAGAGAGTGGGGCCATTATGATGGCGGTGCCGGAAAGGTCATATCTTGCTCCATCAAATAATATGAGTGGGTCCGGTTCCGGGTAGCGGCCAGGCAAGTAATGGAGAGGGAGACCGGGGGGGTGGTGTTCTCTGCGCAGGCCTCAGAAGGCACATCCGGCCCACACCCACCCCTAATAACCCCCACGTCTTCCGCCCCTCCGAGTCATCGTTGCTGTGCTCTGATCAGACAAGGAAAACATCTGTCTGGACATTGAAGCTACTGCGTGGGGGAACAATGTGTAATCATAGGCCGTGTGTGGGAATAGGGTTAATTTTTATATTGTTATTTTTTGTTTATTGGGGAGGGGGGGAGAGCTTTATCGTAGAGTGTGGAAAACGTAGCGTTTGCGTCACCCCACCCTAACACACGGATGTAGCCCCTGTTAGAGAAGTGAGTTTTGTTTGTGCCGTATCCACAGTTCTCCGCGTCTTATTCAAATACATTTCATACAGAGACCATAGTTAAGACCCCCATTTTCTTTTTCCCCCCCCCAGCGGGATGAACTGACGTTTTATTGGCTCACTTTGGCCGTTTATTGAGTTTTTGATCACTTTTTATTCCATTTTATGTGCCAGAAGGATGAACAAAAAATACAAATTCTGTGACTGTTTGTTGTTTTTGTTTTTTCGGCGGTTCCACCATACGGATTAATTTAACATGAAACTGATTTATAGGTGGGTCGTTACGCAACGCAGGCGATACAATATGGGGTACTTTATTTATTTGATCTTTTTGGCGATTGGCGTTTGTAAAGGCGAAAAGGGCAATGTACGTGTTTTTTATTTTATTGTTTGTGTTTTACTTTTTTTTCACATTTTTTCACTTTTCCCCAGTGGGGATCTGTAACAGCAATCGTCACGTTGCTGCTGTGTACTGGTCGCCATGCGTTAACTGCGTGATCACAATGCCACATGCATTGTGGTTAGAGATGGTTGCGAATTTCTAAAAAATTCTACTTCGGTCACTTCGTCCGAATTTCCGACAAAATTCGTTTCGTTCCAAATTACTTCGGCACGAATCGCGTTTAGAAGCAGCTATTCCAGGCTGCAAAGAGCCTTGCAGGGTGATGTAGAACGGTTGTGCCATGCGTTAAATATGCAGACGAGGAGCTTTGGTTTGGTCTTCATACAATGTTGTGTTTTAGTCTGACACGCAGATGACTGCCGCCGCTTTTAGCCAACCGCTTCACTATAATTCACCTGGGTCACTTATAAGAGGGCAAAACTGACCAAAAAACTGAAGCGGGAATGGTAGCGATAAAGTCATTGCCGCAAAAGCTGGAAAAAAACAAGATGAGAGTCAGGTGGCAACATTGTGACAGAGTGTGGCAGGTGGACGGCAGAAGCACAGCAGGCTATGCAGGCTCAGCAGTGAGCACAATGACATTCTGTAGGTGGCCAACACAGGAGGAAGCCAAGCGAATGGCACAATGAATGTAGAGCGGAGGTGCCACGGCGGCAGCAGCATGAGGTCAAGGCGTGGCCCACATTGACTTATGGACGGTAGCAAAACAGGAGGAAGCCCACAGTGTGGCACAATGACTGGAGCGGGAGGTCACGGCGGCAGCAGCATGAGGACAGGCAGTGGCTACAATGACTTCTGTAGGGTGGCAAACGGAAAAGGATGGGAAGCCACAGAGTGGCACAATGGGTACTGAGGATGCGGGAAAGAGTCACGGCGGGCAGCAGCATGAA
>JAODAL010036647.1:0-41415 GCA_025379985.1 Phyllomedusa bahiana | reverse complement strand
CCCCCCCCAGTGTGGACCCATCATACACCCCCATGGGGGCTCAACACCCCCCGTGGGGGACACATACCCCCCCCAGTGTGGGCAATAACCCCCCTTGTGGAGCATCTACACCCCCCCCAGTGTGGAGCAACATCCCCCCCCAGTGTGGGCATCATCACCCCCCTGGGGAGCATATACCCCCCCAGTGTGGAGCATATACACCCCCCTGTGGGGGCATCATACCCCCCATGGGGGGGCCATCTTTTCACCCCCCAGTGTGGAGCTCCAACACCCCCCAGGGGGCATCATACACCCCCCTGGGTGGAGCATCATACACCCCCCAGTGTGGAGCATCATACACCCCCCAGTGTGGAGCATCATACACCCCCCAGTGTGGAGCATCATACACCCCCCAGTGTGGAGCATCATACACCCCCCAGGTGGACCCATAAACACCCCCCTTGGGGGCACATACACCCCCCAGGGTGGAGCATCATACACCCCCCAGTGTGGAGCATCATACACCCCCCAGTGTGGAGCAACATACACCCCCATGTGGAGCCATACCCCCCCCCGTGGGGAAAGCACATACACCCCCCAGTGTGGAGCATCATACACCCCCCAGTGTGGAGCATCATACACCCCCCCCGTGGGGAGCTCAACACCCCCCGTTGGGGAAAGCATCAACACCCCCCGGTGGAAGCATCATCCCCCCCCCATTTGTGGGCATCAACCCCCCCCAGGGTGGTGCATCAAACCCCCCCCCCAGTTGGAGCATCATACACCCCCCATGGGAGATAAAACCCCCCCCATGGGGGGGCTTTATAACCCCCGGGTTAAAAACGAAAGATACAGGGACAATACCAAGGAGATACAGGGACAATCCCCGGGAGAAAAGGGCCCCAAACCGGGATACGAGGGACAATACCGGGGAGATACAGGGACAATACCGGGGAGATACAGGGACAATACCAGGGAGATACAGGGACAATACCAGGGAGATACAGGGACAATACCGGGGAGATACAGGGACAATACCAGGGAGATACAGGGACAATACCAGGGAGATACAGGGACAATATCGGTGAGATACAGGGACAATACCGGGGAGATACAGGGACAATACCGGGGAGATACAGGGACAATACCAGAGAGATACAGGGACAATACCAGAGAGATACAGGGACAATACCAGGGAGATACAGGGACAATACCGGGGAGATACAGGGACAATACCGGGGAGATACAGGGAAAATACCGGGGAGATACAGGGACAATACCGGGGAGATACAGGGACAATACCGGGGAGATACAGGGACAATACCGGGGAGATACAGGGACAATACCGGGGAGATACAGGGACAATACCGGGAGATACAGGGACAATACCGGGGAGATACAGGGACAATACCGGGGAGATACAGGGACAATACCGGGGAGATACAGGGACAATACCGGGGAGATACAGGGACAATACCGGGGAGATACAGGGACAATACCGGGGAGATACAGGGACAATACCGGGAGATACAGGGACAATACCGGGGAGATACAGGGACAATACCCGGGAGATACAGGGACAATACCGGGGAGATACAGGGACAATACCAGAGAGATACAGGGACAATACCAGGGAGATACAGGGACAATACCGGGGAGATACAGGGACAATACCGGGGAGATACAGGGACAATACCGGGGAGATACAGGGACAATACCAGGGAGATACAGGGACAATACCGGGGAGATACAGGGACAATACCGGGGAGATACAGGGACAATACCGGGGAGATACAGGGACAATACCAGGGAGATACAGGGACAATACCAGGGAGATACAGGGACAATACCAGGGAGATACAGGGACAATACCGGGGAGATACAGGGACAATACCGGGGAGATACAGGGACAATACCAGGGAGATACAGGGACAATACCGGGGAGATACAGGGACAATACCAGAGAGATACAGGGACAATACCGGGGAGATACAGGGACAATACCAGAGAGATACAGGGACAATACCAGAGAGATACAGGGACAATACCGGGGAGATACAGGGACAATACCGAGGAGATACAGGGACAATACCGGGGAGATACAGGGACAATACCAGGGAGATACAGGGACAATATTAGGGAGATACAGGGACAATAACAGGGAGATACAGGGACAATACCGGGGAGATACAGGGACAATACCAGGAAGATACAGGGACAATACCGGGGAGATACAGGGGCAATACCGAGGAGATACAGGGACAATACCAGGAGATAGGTGACAATACCGTAGAGATAACAGGGACAATACCAAGAGATACAGGACAATACCGGGTAAGAATACAGGTGACATACCGAGGGAGTACAGGGACACATCACCAGGGAGATACAGGGACAATACCGGGGAGATACAGGGACAATACCAGAGAGATACAGGGACAATACCAGGGAGATACAGGGACAATACCAGAGAGATACAGGGACAATACCGGGGAGATACATTGACAATACCGGGGAGATACAGGGACAATACCGGGGAGATACAGGGACAATACCGAGGAGATACAGGGACAATACCAATAGATACAGGAAAAAAACAATACCAGGGGAGTATACATGGAGCAATACCAAGAGATACAGGGACAATACCAAGGAGATACAGGGACAATACCAGGGAGATACAGGGACAATACCAGGGAGATAACGGGGAGATACAGGGACAATACCAGAGAGATACAGGGACAATACCAGGGAGATACAGGGACAATACCAGGGAGATACAGGGACAATACCGGGGAGATACAGGGACAATACCGGGGAGATACAGGGACAATACCGGGGAGATACAGGGACAATACCTGGGAGATACAGGGACAATACCGGGGAGATACAGGGACAATATCGGTGAGATACAGGGACAATACCGGGGAGATACAGGGACAATACCGGGGAGATACAGGGACAATACCAGGGAGATACAGGGACAATACCAGGGAGATACAGGGACAATACCAGGGAGATACAGGGACAATACCAGGGAGATACAGGGACAATACCGGGGAGATACAGGGACAATACCAGGAGATACAGGGACAATACTAGGGAGATACAGGGACAATACCAGGGAGATACAGGCACAATTCCAGGGAGATACAGGGAAAATACCAGCGAGATACAGGGACAATACCGGGGAGATACAGGGACAATACCGGGGAGATACATTGACAATACCAGGGAGATACAGGGACAATACCAGGGAGATACAGGGACAATACCGGGGAGATACAGGGACAATACCAGGAAGATACAGGGACAATACCGGGGAGATACAGGGGCAATACCGGGGAGATACAGGGACAATACTAGGGAGATACAGGGACAATACCAGAGGGGGGGGTGAGATACAGGAAAATACGGGAGATACAGGACAATACCCGGGGAGATACATGGGCCAAATACAAGGAGATACACAGGGCAAATGCCAGGGAGATACAGGGACAATACCAGGGAGATACAGGGACAATACCGGGGAGATACAGGGGCATTACCGGGGAGATACAGGGACAATACCAAGGAGATACAGGGACAATGCCGGGGAGATTACGAACAATACCAGGGAGATACACGGAAAATACCGGGAAGATACAGGGCATTACCGGGAGAACAGGACCAATACCGGTGAGATACTGGACAATACAGAAGATCTACAGGGACATAACAGGTAGACTACAGGGACAATACCAGAGAGATACAGGGACAATACCAGAGAGATACAGGGACAATACCAGGGAGATACAGGGACAATACCAGAGAGATACAGGGACAATACCGGGGAGATACATTGACAATACCGGGGAGATACAGGGACAATACCAGGGAGATACAGGGACAATACCAGAGAGATACAGGGAACATACCGGGGAGATACAGGGACAATACTAGGGAGATACAGGGACAATACCAGGGAGATACAGGGACAATTCCAGAGAGATACAGGGACAATACCAGGGAGATACAGGGACAATTCCAGGGAGATACAGGGACAATACCGGGGAGATACAGGGGCAATACCGGGGAGATACAGGGACAATACCGGGGAGATACAGGGACAATACCGGGGAGATACAGGGACAATTCCGGGGAGATACAGGGACAATACCAGGAAGATACAGGGACAATACCGGGGAGATACAGGGGCAATACCTGGGAGATACAGGGACAATACCGGGGAGATACAGGGACAATACTAGGCAGATACAGGGACAATACCGGGGAGATACAGGGACAATACCAGAGAGATACAGAGACAATACCAGAGAGATACAGGGACAATGCCGGGGAGATACAGGGACAATACCAGAGAGATACAGGGACAATACCAGGTAGATACAGGGACAATACCAGAGAGATAAAGGGACAATACCAGGTAAATACAGGGACAATACCAGAGAGATACAGGGACAATACCAGGGAGATACAGGGACAATACCAGAGAGATACAGGGACAATACCAGGTAGATACAGGGACAATACCAGAGAGATACAGGGACAATACCAGGGAGATACAGGGAGGGATACAGACAATACCAGGGAGATACAGGGACAATACCGGGAATACAGGTACAATAACAGGAGATACAGGGACAATACCGGGGAGATACATTGACAATACCAGGGGAGATACAGGGGACAATCACTAGGGAGATACTAGGTACACATTACCAAGGAGATAGCGGGACAATACCGGGTAGATACAGTGGGCAATACCCGAAGGAGATACAGGGACAATACCTGGGAGAAACAGGGACAATTCCCGGGAGATACAGGGACAAAAACGGGGAGATACAGGGACACTACCCGGGATATACAGTGGACAATACCAGTGAGATACCGGGACAATACCCTCGCACGTTCATTGGGCCCCACCTTAACCCTACTACCTTCTACTTCCCCTCCTCTGTTCTTACCCCTCACCCACCTGGTGAATACAGGGACAATACCGGGAAGATACAGGGAATAACCGGTGAGATACAGGGACAAGACTAGGGAGAATAACAGGGAAAATCCGGTGAATACAGGACAATACAGGGGAGATACAGGGACAATACCACAGAGATACAGGACAATACCAGAGAGATACAGGGAAAATACGGGGAATACAGGACAATACCGGAATACAGGGACAATACCAGATACAGGACAATGCCCAAGAGAGATACAGGGACATTACCATGAGAACAGTGACAATACAGAGATACAGGGACAATACCGGGGAGATACATGGACAATACCGGAGAGATACAGGGACAATACCGGGGAGATACAGGGACAATACCAGGGAGATACAGGGACAATACCGGGGAGATACAGGGACAATACCAGGGAGATACAGGGACAAATCCCAGGAGATACAGGGCTCAATGCGCCGGGGAGATACAGGGACAATACTAGGGAAATACAGGGACAATACCGGGGAGATACAGGGACAATACCGGGGAGATACATGGACAATACCGGGGAGATACAGGGACAATACCGGGGAGATACAGGGACAATACCGGGGAGATACAGGGACAATACTAGGGAGATACAGGGACAATGCCAGGGAGATACAGGGAGTATACCAGGGAGATACAGGGACAATACCAGGGAGATACAGGGACAATACCAGGGAGATACAGGGACAATGCCAGGGAGATACAGGGACAATACCAGGGAGATACAGGGACAATACCGGGGAGATACAGGGACAATACCGGGGAGATACAGGGACAATACCGGGGAGATACATGGACAATACCGGGGAGATACAGGGACAATACCAGGGAGATACAGGGGCAAACCGAGGAGATACAGGGGACAATACCAGAGAGATACAGGGACAATACCAGGAGAAAACAGGGACAATACCCAGGTAGATACAGTACAATACAAGGAGATACAGGGACAATGCCAGGGAGATACAGGGACAATACCAGGGAGATACAGGGACAATACCGGGGAGATACAGAGACAATACCGGGGAGATACAGGGACAATACCAGGGAGATACAGGGACAATACCAGAGAGATACAGGGACAATACCGGGGAGATACATTGACAATACCAGGGAGATATAGGGACAATACCAGGGAGATACAGGGACAATACCGGGGAGATACAGGGACAATACCAGGGAGATACAGGGACAATACCGAGGAGATACAGGGACAATACCGGGGAGATACAGGGACAATACCGGGGAGATACAGGGACAATACCGGGGAGATACAGGGACAATACCAGGGAGATACAGGGACAATACCAGGGAGATACAGGGACAATACCGGGGAGATACAGGGACAATACCAGAGAGATACAGGGACAATACCAGGGAGAAACAGGGACAATACCAGAGAGATATATGGACAACACCAGGGAGATACAGGGGCAATACCAGGGAGATACAGGGACAATACCGAGGAGATACAGGGACAATACCAGAGAGATACAGGGACAATACCAGGGAGATACAGGGAAAATACCAGGTAGATACAGGGACAATACCAGAGAGATATAGGGAACATACCGGGGAGATACAGGGAACATACCGGGGAGATACAGGGACAATACTAGGGAGATACAGGGACAATACCAGAGAGATACAGGGACAATACCAGGGAGATACAGGGACAATACCAGGTAGATACAGGGACAATACCAGAGAGATAAAGGGACAATACCAGGTAGATACAGGGACAATACCAGAGAGATACAGGGACAATACCAGGGAGATACAGGGACAATACCGGGGAGATACAGGGACAATACCAGGGAGATTACAGTACAATACCCAGGGAGTATACAGTACAATTCCAAGAATACAGGACAATACCGGGAGATAACAGGGGGCAATACCGATGGAGAATACAGGACAATACCTGGGAGAACAGGGACAATGTCCGGGAGGATACAGTGAACAATACCGGGAGATACAGGTGGACACATACCGGTGATATAGCAGTGACACCGACCAGGGAGATACAGGGACAATACCGGGGAGATACAGGGACAATACCGGGAAGATACAGGGAATATACCGGGGAGATACAGGGACAATACCAGGGAGATACAGGGACAATACCGGGGAGATACAGGGACAATACCAGGGAGATACAGGGACAATACCAGAGAGATACAGGGACAATACCGGGGAGATACAGGGACAATACCGGGGAGATACAGGGACAATACCAGAGAGATACAGGGACAATACCAGGGAGATACAGGGACAATACCAGGGAGATACAGGGACAATACCAGGGAGATACAGGGACAATACCAGGGAGATACAGGGACAATACCGGGGAGATACAGGGACAATACCAGGGAGATACAGGGACAATACCGGGGAGATACAGGGACAATACTAGGGAGATACAGGGACAATACCAGGGAGATACAGGGACAATACCAAGGAGATACAGGGACAATGCCAGGGAGATACAGGGACAATACTAGGGAGATACAGGGACAATACCGGGGAGATACAGGGACAATACCAGGGAGATACAGGGACAATACCGGGGAGATACAGGGACAATACCGGGGAGATACAGGGACAATACCAGAGAGATACAGGGACAATACCAGAGAGATACAGGGACAATACCGGGGAGATACAGGGACAATACCAGGGAGATACAGGGACAATACCGGGGACATACATGGACAATACCGGGGAGATACAGGGACAATACCAGGGAGATACAGGGACAATACCGGGGAGATACAGGGACAATACTAGGGAGATACAGGGACAATGCCAGGGAGATACAGGGACAATACCAGGGAGATACAGGGACAATACCAGGGAGATACAGGGACAATACCAGGGAGATACAGGGACAATACCAGGGAGATACAGGGACAATGCCAGGGAGATACAGGGACAATACCAGGGAGATACAGGGAACATACCGGGGAGATACAGGGACAATACTAGGGAGATACAGGGACAATACCGGGGAGATACAGGGGCATTACTGGGGAGATACAGGGACAATACCGGGGAGATACAGGGACAATACCGGGGAGATATATGGACAATACCAGAGAGATACAGGGACAATACCGGGGAGATACAGGGACAATACCAGAGAGATACAGGGACAATACCAGAGAGATACAGGGACAATACCAGGGAGATACAGGGACAATACCAGGGAGATACAGGGACAATACCAGGGAGATACAGGGACAATACCGGGGAGATACAGGGACAATACCGGGGAGATACAGGGACAATACCAGGGAGATACAGGGACAATACCAGGGAGATACAGGGACAATACCAGGGAGATACAGGGACAATACCGGGGAGATACAGGGACAATACCAGAGAGATACAGGGACAATACCAGGAAGATACAGGGACAATACAGAGAGATTTTTATGGACAATACCAGTGAGATACAGGGTCAATACCAGGGAGATACAGGGACAATACCGAGGAGATACAGGGACAATACCAGAGAGATACAGGGACAATACCAGGGAGATACAGGGACAATACCAGAGAGATATATGGACAATACCAGGGAGATACAGGGGCAATACCAGGGAGATACAGGGACAATACCGAGGAGATACAGGGACAATACCAGAGAGATACAGGGACAATACCAGGGAGATACAGGGACAATACCAGAGAGATACAGGGACAATACCAGAGAGATACAGGGACAATACCAGGGAGATACAGGGACAATACCGGGGAGATACAGGGACAATACCAGGGAGATACAGGGACAATACCGGGGAGATACAGGGGCATTACCGGGGAGATACAGGGACAATACCAAGGAGATACAGGGACAATGCCAGGGAGATACAGGGACAATACCAGGGAGATACAGGGACAATGCCAGGGAGATACAGGGACAATACCAGGGAGATACAGGGACAATACCGGGGAGATACAGGGGCATTACCGGGGAGATACAGGGACAATACCAAGGAGATACAGGGACAATGCCAGGGAGATACAGGGACAATACCGGGGAGATACAGGGGCATTACCGGGGAGATACAGGGACAATACCAGAGAGATACAGGGACAATACCAGGGAGATACAGGGACAATACCGGGGAAGAAAACCCGTACAATACCGGAGGAGATAACAGGACAAAACCGGGGAGCTACAGGACAAATAACAGGGAGATACAGGGACAAAACCAGGGAGACATACAGGACAATACCGAGAGAATAAAATACAGGGACAATACCAGGGAGATACAGGGACAATACCAGGGAGATACAGGGACAATACCAGAGAGATACAGGGACAATAACAGGGAGATACAGGGACAATACCAGGGAGATACAGGGACAATACCGAGGAGATACAGGGACAATACCAGAGAGATACAGGGACAATACCGGGGAGATACAGGGACAATAAGAGACAGACAGACACACAGACAGACAGACACAGACAGACAGACACAGACAGACAGACACAGACAGACAGACACAGACAGACACACACAGACAGACAGACACAGACAGACACAGACACAGACAGACAGACACAGACAGACAGACACAGACAGACACAGACAGACACAGACAGACACAGACAGACACAGACAGACACAGACAGACACAGACAGACACAGACAGACACAGACAGACACAGACAGACACAGACAGACACAGACAGACAGACACAGACAGACAGACACAGACAGACAGACACAGACAGACAGACAGAGACAGACAGACAGAGACAGACAGACAGAGACAGACAGACAGAGACAGACAGACAGAGACAGACAGACAGAGACAGACAGACAGAGACAGACAGACAGAGACAGACAGACAGACACAGACAGACAGAGACAGACAGACAGAGACAGACAGACAGAGACAGACAGACAGAGACAGACAGAGACAGACAGACACAGACAGACAGACAGACACACACAGACAGACACACACAGACAGACAGACACACACAGACAGACACAGACAGACGAGACAGTGACAGACGAGAGACAGACAGAGACAGACAGAGACAGACAGAGACAGACAGAGACAGACAGAGACAGACAGACACAGACAGACAGACAGACACAGACAGACAGACACAGACAGACACAGACACAGACAGACACACAGACAGACACAGACAGACACAGACAGACACAGACAGACACAGACAGACACAGACAGACACAGACAGAGACACAGACAGAGACACAGACAGAGACACAGACAGAGACACAGACAGAGACACAGACAAGATACAGACAAGACACAGACAAGACACAGACAAGACACAGACAAGACACAGACAAGATACAGACAAGATACAGACAAGATACAGACAAGACACAGACAAGATACAGACGAGACACAGACAAGACACAGACAAGATACAGACAAGACACAGACAAGATACAGACAAGACACAGACAAGACACAGACAAGACACAGACAGAGACACAGACAGAGACACAGACAGAGACACAGACAAGACACAGACAAGACACAGACAAGACACAGACAAGATACAGACAAGATACAGACAAGATACAGACAAGACACAGACGAGACACAGACAAGACACAGACAAGACACAGACAAGATACAGACAAGACACAGACGAGACACAGACGAGACACAGACAAGATACAGACGAGACACAGACAAGATACAGACAAGACACAGACGAGACACAGACGAGACACAGACAGAGACGCAGACAGAGACGCAGACAGAGACAGAGACAGAGACAGAGACACAGACAGAGACACAGACAGAGACACAGACAGAGACACAGACAGAGACACAGACAGAGACACAGACAGAGACACAGACAGACACAGACAGAGAGACACAGACAGAGACACAGACAGAGACACAGACAGAGACACAGACAGAGACACAGACAGAGACACAGACAGAGACACAGACAGAGACACACACAGAGACACACAGACAGACAGACACACAAGAACACACAAGAACACACAAGAGACAAACCACACACACACACACACACACACACACACACACACACCAGTAGTTGCCCAATGACCTTCAGAGTGCTTGGTCTAACCACCCAATCAACCTATACTCTCTAGCAACCTCCAGATTCTTCCAGATGAATACTTCAAAGCTTACAAATGCAAATACTCCCCTGTGTGCTATAATGACCCAGCCTTACAGACAGAACAGTAGATAGCCCCAAAATCTATCCTTGAATAGACCTGTAAAGGACCAGTCCGACAGCCTTCAATGTGTTCCCTCTGGCTGGCTTTCATTTAGCAACTATTGGACTTTGTTACTGAACTCACCAAGGTCATTCCTCCTTTAAAACAGCATTAATGTAAACTAGAACTGCAATCCTGTCTTCATTGATTTCAGCCCTGTATTAATAATGAATGGACTTTGTAAGGAGTGTAAATATATGTAAATATAGTAATATCTCCCTTTCTGTAATCTGGTGCGATTTCAAAAACTATAATGAAAACTAATACTTGGAGACATGTCAGGTGATTATTAGGCCATGGTTTCAAGGGTAATTTTATCTTTTCTACTGCCAAAGACAAGTTAAAAAGGGGAGCACCAACCCCAAACAGGAATTACATAGGAGATAGAAAGAATGTATCTGTATGATTCCTAATTATCTGGTACATACATACATCATCATGTATGACCATAAAAGATGTCAGCTTGCAGATTTTGTACGCAGTTTACACAATGCACTTGAGCGGCAAATTATCTATTTTTATCACAATATGAATGGATTTTCAGGTTGCTGCAGATTTTCTGATTTGCAGCAAGATTTTTTCTTTTTTCCCTTTAGGGAAATCTGGCTATTGCAAATGATGAAAACCGCAGAACAAAAAAATAAATAATAAAAAAAATTCTCTGGATTTCTTACATCTCAAATCTGGCCAGGGTTAACATAGCCTTACACTCACAACCCTGAACACAAAAAAAATAAAATAGTCCAACAGATCTAACCTGGCCCCTTTATATTTTTTTTATTCTATCCTCTGTAAAAAAATATATATATATATATATGAAAACTAGCCGCACTTCCAAACAATTCAATTCCCGGCGGGGTGCCAGCAATATAGAACCTTGGCAAAGTTCAAAAATTGTAGGGTAAATAGAAAAAATTGCCAGCACTACGGTATTAAAATTTTTCCCAAAAACAAAAAGGTGATTTATTACCACTGTTTCTGTGAGAGAGCCGAAAAAGTCGTTTTTGAAACATGTGGTAATAAATCACCTTTTTGTCATTGGAAAAATTTTAATACCGTGAGTGCTGCAATTTTTTCTATTAAAAAAAAAAAATATATATATATAATATATATTTTATATATATTATTTATATATATATATATATATTATATATATATATATTATATATATGTTATATACATATATAACCCCACACATACATATACTTTCCCCATACCTTGCATGTGTGTGTGCATATGTATCTTATCTATCTATATATAGATACATACATATGGGACACACACATACATGGTATGGGGAAAATAGCTGTCTCCTGGGCCATATTGTGAGATATATATGTTTATCTATGCATCTCAATAGATTGCCCAGGAGACAACAGTTTTCCCTCTACCTAATAACCCCAAGTCTTGATATCCTGGTACCGCACAGCTTGAACAGCCTATAGCTGGATATAGCCAACCCAAGGGAATCAACAGAAGTGGGTAGATTCAACAACGGCGAATCTTATTTTAAACAGAGCAGTTCACCATGGTTATGCAAAAGCTACTCAAAGAAGAAATTACCCAATAGGGATCTCCATACAAGCTATGGAATATCTTAGAGCTGTTACAACAATTGACAGGAGTTCATCTTACCAGCACAGGCCCTGGCTTTAGCCCTCGATGCTTTGGTTGCTTGGGACAATGGTCTCACTCTCACCAGTGGGTGCTTGCTGGACAATGCGTCACGAGCTGAAGGATACAACATTTAAATCAATATCTCAATTCCATTAAGTACACCATTATCATTGCCAATGATATCAGATGATCTCTGTGTATTTCGTGGATTATTAATGGAATTTTTGGCTGGGATGTGATGGTGGTGGTGTGTATGTGGTGGTGGAGGGGATGGGGACAGGCATCATAGTAGGGACAAAGGATCCGGCAGCTTGAATATAAACAGGTCAGCTCCTTCTTTCCTCAAACATCTGCCAGAAGGTTAGGGTATGTTCCACAACAGATATGGAACTCAACTTCTTTGATGCAAAAGAGAGCTGATATGAAGAGAAGCCTCATTAAAATAGGGCTAATCCACATCAAGAACCACAGGGAAAACCAATGCTACATTTTAGTCCACATCTAAACTTTCCACAAAGATTCTACAACGTCTGGAGACCGTGGTGGGCTAGATGAAATTTAGCCAACATCTATCAAAATGTGTATGGGCATCTTATGTATTATCATCATCAGGATTTCGGTAGTGTGTGCTTATACAGGCTGCATGGGAAGTCTGACATGTAATACACTCCTCCTTAAACCCCTCCCCAAGTGCAATAACAAATATATTTATTATATCATGATACAGGTTGAAAAAAAAACAAAATACAAACAAAAAAACATTATAATATATTGTATGAATGTATACATCTATCTATTTATTATACAAAATGGGGACTACAAGCAAACAAATCACTGTCATCTAGAGCACAATTTGACTTCAACCCTACCTCCATCAACCTGGTTGGCCTGTGCCAAAAGTGCATATCATTCAAAGTAAGTAAGAGGGGTAGGTAGTTGCCAGACACCAATGTTGACCCACATCACCAATGAAAATGTCAGATCCTTGTGCCCTCTTGCGATGGAGACTAACAGACTCTCAGACAGACTGCTGATGGATCACAATGAATCCAACTGGACTAGCTACAACAATGTCTACGGGCATTTTCATACAAATCACATATAACACCCCACTGAATTTGGCATTTTATCTTTGCAACTTTTAAAACAAGGCATTTAGTCCCCCTGTACAGTCTTCTGCTAATAAGGCAAATGAACTGACCTGTGATAGGACTTGCGAAGATTCCAAGTGCATGTGTATCATCAACCCACTTGATGTCAAACCCTTTTTTCCTGTGGTAACAGAATAACACGTACAAATGTTCAGTCATACAATTCACACAGAAAATGAAACTTATGAACTTATGGGCTGCGCATCTTGGACGCTTATGCTAGGGCCACACAGCATATGACAAAAAACGTAGGAAAGCCAACTGCTTTTTGTCTGATGCACGGGCACATTTTTTGTCACGTTTTTGGCACAAAAAGCGCGGTCGGTTTTAGCTTTTTTTCCCATCGGCCATACAACTGAATGTACAGGAAACCGACGGAAAGATGCCAGACGCTGGCGGTTTTTACAACATGTTCCTAAAACTGCCGCCAGAAAACGATCAGAAAAAACCGACCTGTATAGACTACAAGTTGTTTTTTCTCTTAAAGTCTAAGGGCATTGAAAGTAGATTCTTTTTTAGAATCCGGGGTAGACATAGCCTTACAGTCTGGCCGTTGTGTCCACTTAGTATACATGCTGCCAATGCGCACAATACACTACTGTTTTGTTTTTTTCACAGCAGATACATATAGGTAATAAAGTATTCCAGTGTGTAACTGAAGAAGGGGGTTGTGTCAAGTGAATTTTTTGGAGATTCAATATGTAATGAGGTGGCAATCTACAGTCATATGATGGTATTCTACAGTTTTATGTAAATAAGGCTATGTTCACACAGGGTACTTTCGGCGTGTATTTCGCTGTGTATTTGTGCTCTAATACGGGCGAGATGCGCGCCGAAATGACGGCAATCCATAGTTCTCATCAAGAACTATGGAGTATGCCTCCTCTCCCCGCTCGTACAATACGATCGTATTGTACACGCGGGGGGTAAGTGACATGTAATATATGTGACATGTAGTATAAGTGACCATAATGCATGTCTATGGGTACACGCTGATCGGCGCGAGCTACCAAAGCACACAATGTATTGTGGCGCGTATTGTACGCGTCGCAATACATCGTGTGAACATAGCTTAAAGCTTATCAATATATAATGCAACATTTTACAACTTGCTCATATACTTTGTATATCTATTCAAAATCTCTGCTTGCTGTCACATAACAGAACCATTAATCAAGAGCCTTAAAGTCAGTACAGGGCTAGTAACTCTTCCATCTGAAAGTTTGCTACAACTGTATCCAGTCTAGGAAACTCTATGTAAGATAAATACATTATTAGTGGGAGAATCGGCTCTCCTGTCCTAGTTTACCATAATGTAATCGGTACAGGTAAAATGTGTGAGGTCTAGGCTTTGATTGTCTTGCCTTTGATATTAAAAGGAAATTCTAGGCAGCGAAAAAGACTAGGATAGAATACGTTTTCAGATTCTGGATCAGGCGATTATTTCCATTCATTAATCAGATATCTTGAACATGGAGAGAAAGTCAAACACAATTCAAACACAAAGTATGTTAAAAAAAAATGTATAAATTAATGTATCCTTATTTTCATAAAACCGGAACTCCTACTCTTTAATCTGAGACATGTACTTGAGCTCCATTGAAAATCTGACTGCAAATTGTAAATCCTCCAAATAATTTGTTAAAGAAGTCTCTTTTCTATTTAGCAGGCTCTGAGAAAGCTGGTTGATCAGCGATGTTGTGCTAGTATGGTTATATACATGGCTCAAAAAATAAAAGGGACACTTACATCAGTTTGGCTGTTCTCTTGTAGCTTGATTTTCTCAGTTCCTAAAATCTAGGGGCGTTTCTTCCCCTCCCAGCTGGGGGTTTCTTAACTGAATGGGGATGACATCATCCCCCCCGTCCCTGTTCATGCTCGCTCCTGAGTCAGTCTGTTATACCCCCCCCCCTCCACATGTCACTGTGTTGTTCCTCTCCTTTTGCAGTCTTATTTTGTAAGAACTGTTTACATACCACAGGCCTGCATTCAGTCTAGACAGCCGTCTATGAACTCAGAGCACCGATCTCTTCTCACAGCTGGAGGTTTGTTACAGTTGAATCCAGTCTTCTATGTACTCCTCCAGAGCACAGATCCGTCTCCTTTCTATGCAGGAGCATTAGGCACCGAGGCACAATTTTGCTGTTTTCTGATTGTAGAAGCAGCTACAGCGTCAATGAGGAGCTGCTAGCTGTACAGAGTGAATTGTTGCCGGCCTCTTATTCTGAGTGAGAGAGGCAGGACTGCGCGCTCCCGTGAATACGACCGGGGGGCCGAACAGAATGTAAATTAGTAGAGCCGACAGCCAAGAAATGAAAGAAGGTGGGATCCGACCGGCACTGGGGAACAGTGTTTACACAAAACGAAGATAAGGCAGACTGTGAAAACAATGACATCCAATTGCAAAGTTGCTTGTTTTCACCGTCTCCTTATTCTGAAGAGCATTTAATGAAATGATACAACCCCTTTAAACAACAGAATGTAACATCAAGTCAATCGAACTTCTGTGAAATCAACCTGTCCAGTTATAAAATCAACACCGATTGTGAATCAATTTCTCCTGCAAATGGAACAGACAACAGGTAGAAATGATAGGCAATCAGCAAGACAACACCTATAAAAGGAGTGGTTCTGCAGGTGGTGACCAGACCATTTCTCTGTTCTTATCCTCTCTGGCTGTTTTGGTCACTTTTGCATTTTGTCATTGCTCTCACCCCTAGAGGTAGCATGAGGCTGTGTCTACAACCCACAGAAGTTGCTCACGTAGTGCAGATCATCCAAGATAAGCTGTTCAAGCCCATAAAAAAAACTGCCAACCTTAGAGTGTGTATTTGCAGCGGTAATTGTGGTATAGTCTCCTCTAGGCTTAATACACTGCAACATATTCAAAAACAGTGTTGCTCATAAAGTGCACCACATATATGATCCAGGATTGCACATCAATGTGAGCTGTGGCAAGAAGATTAGCTGTGCCTGTCAGCACAGTATCTAGTATACGGGGCAGTAAACCAGGAGTTGTGGAGGGGGCCGTAGTAGGGCAACAGCCCAGCAGCAGGACCACTACTTCTTCCTTTGTGCAAGGAGGAACAGGAGAAGCAGTACCAAGACCCTGCAAAATGACCCCCAGTAGCCAGAAAATGCTTATTGCGCTTTCCTTCTCTGGTCACGGAGGAGTCGTAGTGTTCTCCTCCGTCAGAATCAACCAGTGTGGCATCGCCCACGCAAGAAACACTCCCAATTTCAGTCCTTTTAGGACTTTTTCCATAGACCCGCTGCAAGGTCCCCCACTCCGTCTCATCAGGGTACAGGATTCATTTTGTATCCATTCCCCCAGTGAAATTTATTTTCTTTCCTCCCAGTCTGCCTCTCTGGTTCAGGCGTCAGCGTTTTTCCAGGCAATTCATGCCCTCCGCCTTCAAGGGGTAATTATGCCGTTCCCGAGTCCGAGCATTTCCGAGGTTTTTACAGACCCAAGAAAGATGGCTCAGTGAGGTCAGTGTTGGACCTCAAGGAGCTGAACACATGCGAGTTAACGGTTTCCGCATGGTCTCTTCGGTCGGTAGTGGCGTTTCTGGAGCAGAGCGAATTTCTGTTTACCTGCAAGTCCCTATTGCCCAAGTCCACCAGCGGTTTCTGTGTTTCACAGTGGGTCCACTGCATTTCCAGTACAGAGCTCTGCCGTTTGGCCCCGTGACCGTGTCAAGGGTCTTCACAAAGGTCCTGGCACCCCTGATGGTGATCCTTTGCATCAGGGGAGTTACCATTATTCACTACCTGGACGACCCTCTAGTGAAAGCTCCTTCACAAGCCTGGACAGCATCAGGATAACCTTAGCGTGCTTCAGACGGGTCAACTTTGACAATTCCTGCCCGATCGCTTCCTAGAGGATGGAATTTTTGGGGATGATTCTCGACGCTCAGATGACCAGATTGTTTCTTCCACCAGGGAAGACTCAAAGCTTACAGTCAGGCATTATTCTGCTTTGAAACCCCCCCCCCCCACCACCATATACTTTCCCAGCGCAGTTTGCCAGTTTCATTCTCGTCTCCTGCGGCGGGCACTCCTGGCTCGTTGGGCTGGTTCTCTAGGGTCCCTGGACAGAGTGATTCGCTCTCCATCTCAGTTACAAGCCGATCTCGGCTGGTAACTGGTCTCCCCTGCACTCCATCAGTTTCTGTCCCCGCAATGGCTGATCATCACCACGGACGCCAGAGTATCGGGGTGGGGTGCCGTCTTCGGCTTCCGGACAAATCGGGGTCTCTGAATTCTCAGGGAATCCAGTCTTCAAATCAATGTTCTAGAACTCAGGGCCATTTTTACTACTGCTTTTGCATTGGTCCCTTCTCCTTCAGGATGGCCCGATTCGGATTCAGTCCAACACCACCACAGCAGTGGCTTATTCAAGTCATCAGGGAGGCACCAGACACTCTTTGGCCTCATTCTCTGCAGCCAAATCTCTTTCACAAGGTCCTCTGTTCCCCCCCACTTTACTGCAACTGCGTTTGACGGCGTGGCTGTTGAAACCACAATACCAAAGTCTTGCGGCTTTTCAAACAATGATTCGAGCACGCAAGCCTCAATCTGCCCATATTTATTACCGTACCTGGAAGGCCTTTTTTGATTGAGCCGAGTTCCAGAGTTTTCACCTCTTGGGATGCTCTACTCCACAGGTGCTTTCATTTCTTCAGTCAGGCCTGGAACTTGGGGTTGGCCTTTTCTCCCCGAGAGGACAGATCTCTGTCCTCTAGGTCCTGTCAAAGCGCGCTTTGGACTCCAGCCCTCAAGTCAAAACCTTTTTGCAGAGAGTCGCTCGTTTTAGCCCACCGCTTTGTAGGCCGATCAAACCGTGGGATTTAAATCTTGTTTTGAAGGCCAAGCAGTCTTCACCATTTGAACCATTATGGGAAGTGTCCCTAGTTTTGCTTTCATGGCAAGTGGCCTTCCTGGTGGTCATTACTTCCATCTGCCAAGTTTCTGAACTGGCAGCTCTGTCCAGTAAATCCCCTTTCTTGGTACTGCATAAGGACAAGGTTGTCCTATGCCCCAATCCTTCATTTCTCCCGAAGGTGGTTTAATCGTTTTATATCAATGAGGACGTAGTTCTGAACTCTTTTTGCACCACCCTCGCTCATCCTCGAGTGCGGGCGTTACATTGTTTAGACATTGTCAGGGCTGTTTGGATCTCTCTCTCTGCTACTAAACCGTTTAGGCGCCCCGAGGCCCTCTATCATTCCAGAGGGTACGCGCCAGGGCCTGGCAGCCAGCTGGATCCAGTCTGCGTTTCTGGAAGTCTATCAGTCTAGGGGTGAACGCCTTCCTTTTCGGGTTACCGCCCATTCTACGCCAGTGGCTGGTGTCTCTTGGGCGGTTCGGCATCGAGCTTCAGTTTTACAGGTTTGCAAAGCTGCCACCTGGGCTTCGGTCCATACTTTTTCTAAGTTCTACCAGATCCATACCTTGGCTGACACAAGCCTCGGCTGCAAGTTACTTCAGGCAGCAGTGTGCTAATGGCTGGCACTGCGGATACATTTTTTTTGTTTTTAACTTTTTTCTCCCACCCTCTGGGGCTACTTTTGGACATCCCAAGGTGAGATGTCCTCCACTGATATTGAAGAGAAATGCTAATTTTTGTATTTACCATAAAATCCTTTTCTTGTCCAATTCATTGGTGGACACATACCTTTTTCCAATTCCCATTTGACAGTTTCTCCTTGAAATCGGATTGTGGTTTATCTTCTCTGCTATGGCTTTTATACCTACTGAGCAGCTTGGCATCTGGGCGGATCCAATACGTTTGGTTCCCGGCTAGTATTAGCCTCTTAGGGCAAGGGTCTATACCAAGGTGCTGTTCCCCCAATGAACTGGACGAGAAAAGGATTTTACAGCAAGTACAAAAATCCGAATTTTCTTTCTAACCCCCAGGAACAACTCCCTCCTTAGCTTCCTTTGGTCCATGGTCTGTGTGGTACACACCATGATACCAAACAGCACAGTGAATAATTGTTCACCCTTTAAATAGGCAGACTCACTGATTACAAGTTTGAAGACCCTTGTGTTGCCAAGTACAGGACACACAAGTTTGTCTCTATGGTCAAATTATCTTTAATCTTTTCTAGTGGCAACATCATTTCTGTCGAGGCCAGTTTTTTTAAAATTTTCGGTTGAATCATAATGCAATGTCCGATTTTCATTAGTTGATTTTTAGTAAATTTACTTTTGTTAGTTTAAAGTTATTTCAGTTAGCATTATGGGTTATTCTTCCTTTAACCACTTATTGACATATGACAAATTTACGTCAGTGCTGTTAAGGTTCTACATAGCAGGATTGCTAATTGTAAGTGATACCTGCCGGTAACAGCAGGAAACGGAGTCGGCACCATTCCCTGCTGTTTAACTAGTTAGACGCATTGCCAATCACACTCCGATCTGCACCCCCAACTGCAGATCAGTTAACATGGCGACTGTAAGCCTTGTAAAGGCTTCCATCACCACCTTGTTTCTGGTTTTACCACCTCCTGCCTGGGGCAATTTTTGTTCGCTCTTCAGCATTTTTTATACAGTTCAGAGGGGTGTATTAATGACTGGGCCCCCTAGTGGTAAAAAAAAAAAAAAAGATTAAAATGATAAAATATATACATAAATGTTCAAATCATCCCCCCCTTGCCATTTTACAAATAAATATAAAATAATGAAAGTTACACAAAATTGGTAATCCCCATGTCCCCAAAACTCTGAACTATTAAAGTACAACATAATTTATTCCGATCACTGAACACCATAGAAGATAAAAAATTCCAAATGCGTTTTTTCATTTCACATCCCATAAAAATTGGAATAAAAGTGATCAAAAAAGTCCCATATATCCCAAAGTGGTAAAAATAAAAAAACATATACTTCAGACCGCAAAAATTGCAATCTCATTCAGGTCCGTAGGTGAAAGTACAAAAAAGGTATTGGTCACAGAAAATGGGGCTGCAGCCCTGACTTAAAAAATAGAGAAGGTTTGGATTTATTTTTTACAGTACTATAACAACGAAAACCCTACATATTTGGTATTGCTGAAATCTTATCAATCTGCAGAATATAGATAGGGAGGAAAAAAGTAAACGCAATGTAAAGAAAATTTTTTGCATTGTTGCTGGGGTTAACAGATGGGTACCAACAATTTTGTCCATGTGTGTATTTAAGAAAAAAAACATATGAAGTAAAAACATCAAAATCAATATTACAGAATAACAGGAGTGGACAGGACTCACTGGTAACTTGAAAATGCGCGGATTAAATCCTCTGTCTTAAACTCTGGAGGGAAGCCAAAGATCTCTATCACATGTGACAGTTCTAGATCATCGATAGCTGGCTCTTTAGGCTCATAGTCATAATAGTTATAGCTGGACTTCTTCAGGCTCTCATTGCCTCCCTCTTTCAATGTCAGCTAGAAGGAAAATAAATTAAGTAAAAAAATTAAAAAAAAAAGTGATCACATCCAAATTATATTGAAAGATATATAATTATATATATATAAATATATATATATATATATATATATATATATTAATATATTATATATTTATATATTTATAGCGGTAAACAACTCTGGGTTACATATTGTATATATCAGCAGATAACATAAGGCCTAGGAGAAGCATACTGCAGATAGATTTGCACAGTGAATACAATTCTAAAAGTATCACCAGTAAACCCCCCCAGTGGTGGATATTGACAACTAAAATTTTTAAAATTTACCTAGATGGTTGTGAACCTAGAATATAATGCCTTTTCTATTTTCCCTGCATGCAGTAAGCTCTCAATAGTAGTAGCTTTAGGCAGTTGAATGAATCACATAACTCTATAGCTCTGAAGTCAATGAGGAGATTCAGAGTTCTGTATCAGCAAATATGAAACAACTTAAAAACTGTATCCTGCTCCTAATTGCAAGTCTAGTAAGAGACTCTGCATGTCAAGCATCATTTTACCTCTTGCACATGGTGCGGATCAAGACATTCTCCATCATCATTAAAGAGAGAATCCCAGCTCTCTTCATCAGTAGCACCTGCTACACAAGGAGTCAAGGACGTCACATTAAGGTCCCTCACAAAGTCTGTACAAACTTCCAGTGCACCATCAGTTCCAGTCAAATTAATATGTTCATTTAGGTCATCTGAAGATTTCGATACCATCCCTCTATTCGGACACACAACCGGCTCAACATGATTCACCTTCAGACAAAGCTCTGCTTGTTTTGAAGGTGCCTCAAGAGGCTCTGCATTCACCCCTGCTGGTATAGGTTCCACACCATCCATAGTGGGCAATGTCTCTGCAACTTCCAAGCTTGCCAATGCAAAGGGCTCCACATTGGCTTCATTTGGCTCTGCATTTTTTAATTCAGGTCGAGGTTTTGAAGTCACCATTGTCTCCACATTTACATGTGGTAGCTCTGTTATAACTACATCAGGTTCTACATCTGCGCTTCCTATAGTACACATCTCTTCAATACTCTGCTGACCTATATGGCTTTCAAAATATGTTGTGCTACACCTAGCCTCCAGCCTCATCTCTGTGGCATCTTCCTGGCTGTGTACATCAGCTGCCTCAATCTCCTTCTCCTCATTAGCCTCGCTAACACACTGAGTTCTAATTCGAGCTATACTGCCATTCACTGGCGATACAGAAGTTTGTATGCTATCTAACCCAGCTCTGGTGCTTTCAGACAGGCATGATGCTAAATCAGCCCTGTGCTCATCTTCAGCTCCGCTGCTGGGCTCAATGGCACATACAATGGCTCCGTTATCCTCCTCTAATACACATTCTGCTAGAATAGGAGAGGGATCCAATTTTCTTTCTGTAATATTTTCTTGCTTTTCATACAAGAGCGCATTCCCTGTGTTATCTGCATTGCTTCCTAAGACTGTAAGCTGTCCAGATGGGTCTTTAGTAGTGTCACTTACAGAGATTACTTCAGCACTATCTGCGCTGGGAAATAAGACCGCACTTTGTTGTACAGTCGTGTCGTCTACATTCTCTACTTTGCATTCCCAGCTGTTATCTACAGTATTAGATAAACCTAAATTGGCCTGATTACATACAAACGTGGAGTCTCCTCTTAACTGCTCTGTGCTGCTGTATGACCTCGCTAAGCCTGCCGAAAACATGTCCTCCTTTCTTCTCATAGCATCTCTATAGCGTTCTGATTTTCTAAACTGGAACTTTCCCTTGACTTTTGCTTTCCTTCTGGCTTTATCCCACTCTGCCCAAGTCTCATCAGACTTTCTTCTAAGATTATTCTGTTTTTCTTGACAACGGCTGGTGGAGGGGACACGGACAAGAAAGGGTTCAGCTTCTTTTGATGCGCAACCATGGTGAACCGGAGCACTGGAATCGATGTCTGAAGAAGACAAACGGTTTTCAACTGAGTCCAATGAAGTCTTCTCATTAATGTTTAGGCTATTAAAAGTTTCACATAATGAATCATTTTTAGCCTTTTCTGTCACGATGTAATCTGTTCCCTGGTTTTCCCAGCTGGGGACTTCTTTCTGAAACGGGAGACTGGAGAACTTTCCCTTTGAGGTCCCCATACGCCGGGCTTTGGGTTTCAAGTTCGCTGGTGTTCCGAAAATTTTTTTCTATAGGCGTCTTATTAGAAGACGAACCAGTTTGTCCAGTAGTGTTTTCGCTGCTGACATTTTCATCAATTTCTGTGTGTCGTCTTGCCTTTGGGATATACAAAGCTTTATCAGGCCTTCGATGTCGAGGCCGAAATTGGTCCATTTTCTCCCAAGTGTCCTGAGAAGATGAAGTATCTGCTGTGAAGGAAAAATAAAAAGAAACATAAACTAGATATTTCTATCATGACTAACCTGTTCTGCTTTTTTGTTGTATACATTTTGCTCAAATATTGCAGTAGTATTTAGCACTTTAAGGGGTTTTTACTTAGGGCGTATCGAACCCCATTATTTTGATATAAAATAGGGGGTGAAAGATTCTCCGTTATGTAACAGATGCGAAATACATCCAGCAAGCTCACTCCACGTGATGTGGCATTGTCCAAAAATGAGTTGCTACTGGAAAGAAGTAATACAATGTTTAAATACATTATTTTCTATAGTGAGGATCCACCCGTATACTGAAGACTTGACCTTAGGGAAAGAGAAGAAGATTGTAGTTTCAAGAATTTTATTTATGGCTAGAAAGGTAAACTCAAAAGCGTCTGGATGAAAATCCTGCAAAAAGTCCACTTTAGAATAAGTCTAACTTGGTATACATCCTGGAGGAGAAGGCAGAAGCAAAGTTGGACATTTTCAAATTGTATGTTATTCCAAAATATGTACTCTTTACCTAACACAGGCCTTTGTGTACCTTCAACTTGCTCTCTTGTCTCCATGGTTACAGACCACCACTGTGTGCTTTCAATTGTGGCCAGTAATGCAGCATTATCAAAGATAGTCTGAGAATAAGTTCATGAGGTCTGACTTGGATATCGGAAACAAACATTGAAGCTCATGTGTAATCCTCCTTCCTCTCTCCGGCCCAGCCAGGCCACAGAAACTTATTCTCAGGCAGACAGTCTTTGATAACGCTGCGTTACTGGCCACAACTAAAGCCACACGGTATTTTTGAAAACCCGTGGAGACAATAGAGCAAGTTGAGGGTTCAAAAAGGCCTGTATTAGGTAAAGCATAAATATTTTGTAATAACATACATTTTGAAAATGGCTAATTATTTTAAAGCACCATTAGTTCAAGGACACTGTACATTAGAGGGGGGTTACATACATAACATATGCCAAACAAGTACAATGGTGACGATAAATGACTAACAACTGGTACAGATGGAGAGAAGAGCCTGCCCACAAAGGCCTACAATCTACAAGGAAAGAGACAGAAGGTGGGGGCAGACATGTTTGTGGGTGGTGTAGTAGATAGGGTTATGGGGCAATCTTAAAAGAGGGGTTTTCGGGATGCTTTTGAGGCTGTGAAAGTGGAGGCGATTAATTTGTTTGGGCAATGAGCTCCAGAGTATGGTGGGAAGCACGAGAGAAATCTTGGAGAATTTTGTGTGTGGCGCTGACAAGAGGACAGCAAAGAAGGTGGTTCTGTGAGGAGCGGAGATTGTGTGAAGTATCTAGAGATTAAGGGAGATTTTGGGGGGGGAGAGGTTATGGGTAGCCCTGTGGTCATGGGTTAGTAACCGAAGTTATCTGGGGAATGGGTAGCGAGGAAGAGAGGAAAGAGGGCAGCAAATTTTGGGGTGGTTTGGAAGGGAGCAAAGTGCAGATGGGAGGCCAAAGGAAGGGTTCAGTAACAGGTGGGGAAGGGCAAAAGGGGGGGTGGACTGCATTTCGATGTTAAAAGGGGTTACTCATCTCATATTTTATAGGATGCAAATGAAATAAGCTGCTTTGCTCGGTCACTTCCTGGGCAAGCTGTCAGTAATTACTATGAGCCCCGTGTTCAACGTCTCTTTTATTAGTCTAGATTAGATAAATTACCTTTACCAGGACAGGAGAAATGCGAGCTAAAGTAAAAAATAGTAATTACTGTCTTTTTCCCAAAAAATTATATTACACATAAGCCCACACTGCCGGCCCCCTACCTGTTGATACTTTACTCCCTGCTATCAATAGAACAAACAGCAAGGGAAAGAAGTACACGGGGTTTGGGGTCATTTGGGAAATGGGAGCGAGAGCCCCAAAGGGGTTGATAAAATCACTTGGGTAGCCCTTAACAAAAACCCAAACAAAAAATGAAAAAAAGCAAAATATTTGGAAAAGCCTTAAATTTTTAGGTTCCCTACATTTTTGAAGCTAATCCTTGTATTTAGAAAACCCCCTTTAAAAGGAATAAGCGGGATGGGAGAGATTTTTTTCAGGTGGAGGCGCGGGCGGGAGGAAAAGGGCTTGGAGGTGTTTTTAAAAGACAAGAAGTCAAAGGAAATTTAAAGGGAGTGGACTTGCGGGCCCGTGAGAGTTAGAGCCCCTGACTGCGATACAGGATCAGGTGGGGGGATAGAGGGGGAAAGGATGGAAAGAAATAAAATAAAGTCTTCTCCACTTTCATTTTTAAAGGAAAAGGGGGGAAAAAGAAAAAAGGAAATATATAGAAAATTGGGCCCTTTCCAGCAGCACTTGCTGTGATGGGAATACCCCTTTAATGCAGCAATATTAATCTCACTAGTTACAGTTGTGCAATGATTGAGTTAAAAAAAAAAAAGTCAAAACTGAATAATACATAAATAGCAAGAGGCATTACTCACAGGTGCAACTATTTAACCTCATAACAAGACATTTTCTATGGATCAAAAATTTATTATTATTAAACATCTAATCCCAAAAAATTTACTTTATTTTTTTTCCCTTTTAAAAAGTGTAAAAAATACAATCTATAACAAATTTAAAAAAAAAAATTTCCATTGGGAAATTTGCTTGGCGGAAAATTTGGGAAAAGAAAAGTGCAAGGTAAAGGTTAAGCAAGAGAAAAAGGTAGTGGGATGTCAGAGAACACATCTCCACAACTTGATAATTAACTTAATTTTATAGGAGAATACATTTATGTATATTTCATAACAGGGTCAAAATGATCTTTTAAAAATCTTTTTTCTGTTGGGAAATTTCCCAACCCAAAACAAGAAAAAAATAACAGCGCAATTATAATTTATTATGAGATGAACCTCTTCTGCCCTGTATAATGAGAAGCTCATCATTGTGGCCACAGAGGAGAGAGTCAAAGTAGAGTCACTACAAACAAGGGGTTCCTGCTCAGATTGGGCATGGCCATGGGTCAATCACCCATACATTTCAACCAAATATAGCCATAAAAAGGTTTTTAAAAGGGGGGTTTGCAGCTATGGGTTTTTATGGGGGAGATGCTGTAACAATTTATCTGTGGGGGTAAACCTCGGAAATCCGCGGGAAACCCCCAACAAAAAAGGGTTTTCCCTTTTGCATTTTTTCCTTTTTCACAATTAAAACGTTGGGGCCACTTGGTGTAGACGGCCCCATTTACATATATAAAGTTATGCTGTGGCTCATTATAGATAAATGGCTGAGAGCACTACAGCATAGGGAAACACAGAATAATGGGGATTTCAGCAGTTAGCATAACCTAACAATCTGCCATCGCTTACTATGGTAGAAAAGCTCCTTTACGATTTATTCATACATTGTGGTCAAGTTTGTTTTCATTTTTTTTAATCATTTTTCCAAAATCACGGCTTTGCAAAAATTTCAAAAATTAACAGCAAAAACTTGAGTATAAACAAAATGTGTGACTGAACCCTTAAACCGTGTTATAACTTGGGGAGCTTTACCTTGAGAAGGGGAAGTCTGATTGGACAACCGCTTCACTCACAGTGGATTTCCCCCCTTTCCACTGTCAAATTTTCACACCAAAATGGGCTTGCTGTGAATCTGAAAAGCTGCTATTCAAATAAGGTCTTCGTGAAAAAGCTAGGACTCTATTGAAAACTAATTTTTGCTAGTAATTATTTTTTTTTTTAATCTCAGCAGTCCTAAGCAAAAATTACAAATAAATTATTAGTGCTTCCTAGCTGTGAAATAAAACTTCTGAATGGAAGGGCAGACTAATTTCACTTTACTTCAGCTGCTGCTTATGTCTATATAGTCTCATTACAAATAGTAGGTAATGACATGATTGTTCTATTGTTCTCTTGACAGGGATAGATAAAATTAGACTAGACCACTAGGTTATTAAAACAAAAAGAAAAAGTGTTACAGTGCTCACCCGTTAATAATAGCAGTTGTTTTCCCGATTGTTAATTAGCGACTCTGGCTGTATGTTAGGTTCAGATGTGCAACGAACGCTGGATAGTCCACGAGCTTTGTAATCCAATAAAGTTGTAGAAGAAAACCTTCAAAATTCGGTACCATCCAGTTACAATATAAACTTCTTTATTTGAAATCCATATAAAATCCGAGACAGATCGTGCAAGTAAAAATCTGCTAATGTATTACGCTTCCGCGTTTCAGGCTAGCCCTTGCTGTGAACAAAGGCTAAGAATAGCCTGAAACGCGGAAGCGTAATACATTAGCAGATTTTTACTTGCACGATCTGTCTCGGATTTTATATGGATTTCAAATAAAGAAGTTTATATTGTAACTGGATGGTACCGAATTTTGTAGATTTTCTTCTACAACTATATTGCATTAGGTTATTAGGCAATGACCAGCAGTACATTAAAGGGGTTATCTCACTACATTGATTCATCTTACCTCAGCCCTGTTTTCTTGGCTTCATTTTCGATTCAGGGGCGTGTCTACTGGATTCTACTAGGCTGCAGTAGAAGCCAGGTCTGTAGCTATAGCAACCAGTGCTGGAAGCCTATCAGGAGAGATCAAACAGGTCTGTAGCTATAGTGACCTGAGGAGCTGATGCAGCCCATACAAGAGGGGATAGCTAGGAATAGGTAGGATACTGTTAATGGATACATATTGCAAAGTGACTTGTTTTTGCAAGAACTTTAACATAAATAGAAATCCTTGTAGTGAGACAACCCCTTTAAAGGAAAATGGGGTAATTTTTTACTGCGCTGGGGAGGGTGTTTCTTTCCACTTATCAGGTGCTGCTGGTAATACTTACACTTCTCAGGCCATAGCTGGCTTGAAAGGACCATAAAGCAATCCTCTCACTGCTGTGTTATCAGAGCTCACAGAGGGGAAATCAGGGACAAGCCACGCAATAATGTACATAAGGGGGAAAAATGCTATTAAAAAAAAAAAAAGCAAATTAAATGAAAAAAAATCCTTGTAAATAGTTGCATATTGCTTGTCAATACAAGAAAAGAAAAAACTGACTGTAGTGTCCTTTTGAAGTCACATCTGATCTGTTGAAGAGCCTTGAAGCAAGACAAGTGTTTCAAGACAATCCAGGAATTCATTATTAGGGGATAAGCCCCCAT
This sequence comes from Phyllomedusa bahiana, assembly GCA_025379985.1. Lineage (NCBI taxonomy): Eukaryota > Metazoa > Chordata > Amphibia > Anura > Hylidae > Phyllomedusa > Phyllomedusa bahiana. The sequence continues at coordinate 12,498 of JAODAL010036647.1, read as the reverse complement.
CGGTTTCAGTTTTCCCCCTTTTTTAGTGCAGAGTAGGATTCTGGTTGGCGTAAGTATTGAAAAAATCCTAAACAAATCCAAACTCTAAAATATAACTTTTAATATATACTCATAAAAAATACGATTACGTATCTCAAGTCTACCTTAGTCAATATATTTTATATATATACATATACACACTGTCCCTATCTAATTTCCCTACACTTATCCTCAAATAGACCAAGTAATCGTCCCGATAAGGACGGCCTAGTCTTTGTAGGCTCACCCTATTAAATCACTTTTGTCCCTATCAACCACCAGAACATTAACATATATACATTTCTGTACAGTGTTTAAAGATATATCAATTCAAAATCCAAACACATTTACCACTATTCCTGTAGAGTCCCATATAAAGTACTCAAAGGCTCACAGTCCACTGATATGAACACTGCAATTTTTCTCTTTCAATTATAGGGTAAATGTCTATATATATCGTCCGTGTAGGGAACATAAGATACATTTATCCAACATCATCTCAAGATACATCAAACCTTATTCTCGACGCGTTTCCCCCCCTCCATATTATGGGGTTCATCAGGAGGATCTTCCTAGGGGACGTCACACTGATCAAGATAGTAGTCTCCTCGATATGTACTTATCGAGGAGACTATTATCTTGAGTCAGTGTGACGTCCCCTAGAAGATCCTCCTGATGAACCCCATAATATGGAGGGGGGGAAACGCGTCGAGGATAAGGTTTGATGTATCTTGAGATGATGTTGGATAAATGTATCTTATGTTCCCTACACGGACGATATATAGAATTTCCCCTTATAATTGAAAGAGAAAAATTGCAGTGTTCATATCAGTGGACTGTGAGCCTTTGAGTACTTTATATGGGACTCTACAGGAATAGTGATTTTGAATTGATGTATCTTTAAACACTGTACAGAAATGTATAAATGGTTCTGGTGGTTGATAGGGACATAAAGTGATTTAATAGGGTGAGCCTACAAAGACTAGGCCGTCCTTATCGGGACGATTACTTGGTCTATTTGAGGATAAGTGTAGGGAAATTAGATAGGGACAGTGTGTATATGTATATATATATAAAATATATTGACTAAGGTAGACTTGAGATACGTAATCGTATTTTTTATGGGTATATATTAAAAGTTATATTTTAAGTTTTGGATTTGTTTAGGATTTTTTCAGTGACTGCCTTGTTGTTCCAAATCCATATAGATACTATTTGTTTCTGAGGAAATTTTTCTGTGATTCTTTTTTGGGCGTAAGTATTGCAAACATGTAAAATAAGCATCCTAGTTCTCTTCCTTAGAGCTTATTTAGAAATTGTACTTCCTCATGGCACATTCCATGGCCTGTAAGTCTCCACACACCTTTGCTATGTTCTCTGCAAAGAGAAATATTGCTGCCCACCCCCTAAAAGTCGCTCACCCAGCCAGAAACCTGCTCTGCTCTGTCGAGGGACTAATACATCAAACAGCTGTCTACAGATGAAAAGCCCTTTCTTTATGGCTTGGCTTGAACCTGGTCAAGTTTTAAGGCTCTTCAATGGGTCGGATGTATCTTTCAGTGATGCTACTTCCAATAGGTTGCACTAGAATTTCAGCTCTCTTACCTGGAGCTCAGTTGCCTATTCTATTTTCCCTTGGAGCACTACATGGCCTACAAGTCTCCATATATATCTTTATATTGCTTTCCTTAAGAGGGAAACTTGAAACCTAGAACTCTTAAAATCTACAGCATGGTCTTCATTCTGCTATGAATTTGTTAGTTACATGTGAGTTTAAAAATAAAAACCCATGCACCTATTTTGTACCATAACAAATGAATATAGTATTACAGTATGTCCATAAGAAGATAGCTGCCAGGTTTTTTTCTTTAGGAGAAAAATACTAGATTAGCTATTGTAAAATTAGTAAAAAGCAGTGTTCAGATGTTTTATGGGAGGGTGGGCTTCTATTATCTCAATGATACTTTGTCAACTGTGGAGACCCACTGGCTTCTTTGAATTGAAGACATACCAGGTGATTTTAATAGCTGTACTGTATGTCTGAAAGAGTTTCATAACACCCTGTTTCCCCGAAAATAAGACAGTGTCTTATATTAATTTTTGCTCCTAAAGACGAGCTAAAACTTATTGTTAGGGGATGTTTTTTTTTATATGAACAATAATTCACATTTTATTGTTGAACAAAACATCAACATGTATTATATACTGTAGTGATTTCATCACAAACATCAGCATAAGCAGCCAAACTCTGAATTTCAAAACTAAAAACGCACTATGTCTTATTTTCGGGGGTGTCTTATTTTCGGGGAAACGGTATCAGAAAAATGTAGCTGCTTTCTTGTGAAAACAGCGCCACACTTGTCCACAGGTTGGAGGTGGTACTGCAGCTTACCTTTATTCATTTTGATGGAGCCGAGAGGCAATATCAGATACAATCGATAGACCGTTGCGGTTCTGTTTCTGGAAATGAGCAGCCATGTTTTCTAATCACTTACAACCTGTTTAAATGGAAAGTTTACCTATGCAAACAGCTCTAATCCAGCTGGACCTGCTTCCTGCACAGGAGTGCAAAGCAAATGACCCCTTTAATTATCAACGAGAAAAAGGTAAAATTGTGTGCATGTTAATGAACATATATGATCTGACTGAGCAGCGATGCCCACATCATCAGCTAATTAGTGATTACCAGTGTGAAGGCATTGCTTCCTTACAGAAGAGCGGGCTAACCTTGGCTTTATGTCTGGTGTAACACATACACTCATACAAACATCTTGCTTTTAGCACAAGGAAGCAGTTACCGTCTGTCAGGGGAGCCGCTATCCTCTGATGTGCTGTACAGAGAAAAGGCAATAAAGCTCCATTCTGGAGAAGATAAAACGGCATACTAAATAAAGCGGGCACTATTACATACCCGGCACTATAGAAGAAAGGAGGAACCAAACCACTGGCACGGGTACAGCACATAGTAAACGGCACAATAAGGGTAATGAAGCTGAGCAAGGAGAGGAGGTAGCGTCGTCACTGCGTTCCTACACTGCAGCGGATTCCATAAAGTTCTTTATACATTTCTTCCTGATAATAATATTGGCGGTGCCAATAAAAAGTACTCATGCCCCAAGGACGTCTGTATGTTCTACTGTATAGCAATGGTTTAGTTAGACATTTGTGACATGGATAGAATGGAAAGTAGGTTTATGGTGAGGTGTGAAAATCTGAACGTAGGAGGAATCAGTTATAAGAGAGCAAGAGATCGCAGAGTGTTTATCATCCCCGGCACATACGGCCGAATATTACACATAATCCTGAAAGTGTGAAGGCTGCTTTAGGCTCTCCAACCCTATATAATGCTGGCGGCTACAGGAGAGGGTGGTGACGTCGTTAGAGACATGCAACCATAACCAACAGCTCCATGATGCCGACTGAGGGGCGATGCAAATGTTAGGGTAAGTTCACACGGCTTATTGCTGCGTGTATAGTATGCGCCGCAATACGCCGGGTGTTTTGGAAGCACGCACCGATCAGCGTGTAATTCCAAAGCTCTGGGGGCGGGGGGGGAGACGGCCGGGCGCCAGCCCATAGACATGCATTGCCAGCGGCGTGTATTCACCGCTAACAATTGACATGGCAATACTCCCCCAGCGCGTACAATACAATCGTATTGTACGCGCTGGGGGGGGTGGGGGGGGGACGGGACCACCGCGCGTAGACAGAAATACAATCGTATTGTACGCGCTGGGGGGGGGCGGGACGCGCGTACAATACAATCGTATGTACGCGCTGGGTGGGACGGACGACGCGCTACAATACAATCGTAATTGTACGCGCTGGGGGACGGGACGCGCGTACAATACAATCGTATTGTACGCGCTGGGGGGACGGGACGCGCGTACAATACAATCGTATTGTACGCGCGGGGGGACGGACGACGCGCGTACAATACAATCGTATTGTACGCGCTGGGGGGGACGACGCGCGTACAATACAATCGTATGTACCGCTGGGGGGGGGACGACCGGCGTAACACAACATTCCCCACGACGAAGCGTTCATCGTAGTCGGGGGGGACGACGACGCGCGTACAATACAATCGTATTGTACACGCGGGGGAACGACGCATAATCTATAGCTCTCTATGAGCTATAAATTACCGTAATTGCGGCACGCATTTTGCCAGGCATTAAGCGCAATACGTGGCATAATGCGCGGCATTTGAAGCCGTGTGAACATACCCTTAGGGTACAGACACACAGATGTAGGGCAAATTATGTAGCAGTTTTGCAAAACAAGTGCATTCGTTTTTACAACTGTATAGTAATGGGGACAAAAAAAAAAAAAAAAAGCATACATAAATACATACCAAACACTCAGAGGAGACACTCTGTAAATAGCATCCAGCTAGGTGCAGAACATAGTAGATAAGGTTGGAAAAAGACACAGGTTCACCTATAACCTTACAGTGTTCATCTAGAGGAAGGCAAAACCCCAATGAGGCAGAAGCCAAAAGTCCCATACAAGAGGATAAATTCCTGCCAACATGGCAATCAGAATAATCCCAGGATCAATGTCCTCTCTCCAGAATCTAGTCCCCATAACTCAGGGGTCTGCAATGTCGGCTCTCCAGCTGTCAGGAAACTACATCTCCCATCATGCCCACTGATATAGATCAAATAACTGCATGATGGGAGTTGTAGTTTCCCAACAGCTGGAGAGTCGACGCCGCAGACCTCTGCCATAACCTGCAATGTAATATTTTTCAGACAAGGCATCTAAGCCCCTGTCGAACTTGTTCGATGAATCCACTGTGTGCAGAAACATAACTGGGATTGTAATTGAGTTGATTAGTAGATTGCTCCATAACAGCGGCAAGTAGGAATAGATTCTTAAAGTGTATAAAATGTATACGGAGTCGTTCTAGACGCAGGTTTTAAACATGGTCTTATAATACCAGGAAAAAAATTGGATCGGGTGAATTGTTGCATTAAAGGGGTTGGCTCACTCTAGACATTGGTGACATATCACTAGGAACCAGTCAGCAAGGCATTTCCCTACAGCAGTCGTATTACGTTGCAGTAATCAGGTGAACTGCCATCCTTGTAAGGCTTGGTTCACACAGTGGGCCTTATGTATGAAAACTGTCTAACTGTAAAACCCTCTTTGTTGCCTATAGCAACCAATCAGAGCTCCCCTTTCATTTTTTCAGAACACTATATGAAATGAAAGCTGAGCTCTGATTGGTTGCTATGGGCAACAAATAAAGTCTTATTGCTAGACAGTTTTCATACATAAGGCCCAGTGTTTTTTATCCATATGGTGCGTCAGTATGTATGAGCCCAAACCAGGAATGAACCTACAGAGAAAACAGGATAATGGAAAGGCTCGTACCTCTTCTGGGTTTCGGACCATTCCCGGTTTTGGCATCGAAAAACTGATACAAAACACACATCAAAAAACATTGTGTGAACCCACCTTAATACAAGAACACCTCAAGTCTGCCAGACCGGGAGCTGCTTGTACAGGGTGGTTCACTGACAGGGTCCAAGCCCTATGTCCTTTTTTAATTTAGGATTTTAGTCATTTATTCAGGTTTCATTAAAGATTGTATCCTTTTGTACATAAATCGGAGTATTTTATTCCCAATTCTAGGATTGTGTATTTATATCCTGCAACTGGGCTGCACTATTTGGATCCAGGAAGTCGCCCACACAAGAATTGTCCTAGTAGGGCTCATGGATAAGGATTGTCTACATAAGACAAGCCAATGAAAATAATAAAAGCAGCTCTAGAGTTTATGGTCCCAACATACAGGTCCTTACATCTCAGGTTCCTGCACCCCTGTGAGCAGTTAGTCTGTACATATTTGACATTGGCTGAAATAAAAGCAACCATTAAAAAAAAAAAAAAAACACCACAAAAAACTGTGATATAAAAATGTAAGGCCATTTCTAAACAGCACAGGATTACAGTCAGATTTTTAAGTGGATTCATTATTTAGCAGGGCTGTGGAGTCGGAGTCGTGGATTCGGTGGCTATTTTGCAGGAGTCGGAGTCGTCATAAAAGGGACCGACTCCGACTCCCAAAATATATAATAAGTTGGTCCAGTTAGTTCGATGCAAAGAGCAAGAGGAATTGGGTCCGGCCAGTGCTACTGCTCCCATATCTTCAGCCTCATCACATGAGGAGTGTAAGTGATGACATGGAGCAGGCAAAGCGCTGCCCCAGGGGAGAAGATTCTGCTCTCAGGGCAAACAGATTTCAGCAAAATTTTTCACCTGTTTTCAAAGAAGTAGAAGAGTTCAACCATTCATCAAAACTGACTGAGGCAATTCCTTTATATCCTGACATTGTTAGAGATGTTGCCCCTGTTGTCACCGCTTTGCCACCAACCCAAGTTAGTGTAGAGAGGACATTCTCTAGCCTGGAAATAATGAGATCAGATGTGAGGTCATGTATGCAGGATCTGATGGAGTCAATACTATTTCTCAGAACAAATTCAGAGACTCCCAATGTTCCTAGCATATTTGCATTTCAACAATTGTGTGTCCTAAAGTCATATCTAATAAATTATTTTTACACTGACAAGCAAAATGGTAAAATTTTTAAACTTTTGACTTTCAGGCTCCATCTCTCACCATCCACTTCAGCTTTGTACATGAGGCTACTGTAATTTTATATACAGTCATCTTATCTATCTTATACATAAACGTGACTTGCAAGTATTTAGCATCTGCTTAGTTCTGCAGATTCTTTCCTGTAACTGCATTGTTACTGTTTTGCTCCTAAAAATTTAAATGTTTAATTTTTTATTATTTTGTTAGTATTTGGGAAATCCACCTTTGGTTTTCAATACTGCCTGAATCCTTCTGGGCTCTGAATTAGATTCAAGCATATCTTGACCAAAATCTGATCGCAGATCTCTTCCACACATTCCCAATGTTGGTGCAGACTGGACTTGGATACAAATAGAGTTTTTTCTTCAGTTGTACCCACAAGTGTTCAAAAGATCAAAACATTGTTACCCTTTAGCTTGTCAGTGTCTGTTCTACCTAAATAGCTTGATTATTGTATCATAAGGTGATAAACAGCCTGATGTTACCATTTTACTACAGTAAAGTTATCACTTAAACATGCGCCGTGTACGAGGGAGTCAGGAGTCGGAGGTTTGGGAACTTGAGGAGTCGGAGTCGGGGCTTCGGCTTGCCGACTCCACAGCCCTGTTTAGCATCGGCAAAAATCCAGCTGCAATGCTTGCCCATAGACCGCAATAGAAAATCCGTGCTGTAATTTACACAGCACGGATTTTCTACTGTGGGATTTCTAAAATGCCGGCCCTCGCCGGAAGATAAAACATGTTGTATATTCCGCTGGATTCCCGGACACTCAGTTTTTGGATTTCCTAGCGGCCCAGTACATTAAGTGACCGCAGTTTTTTGCGCAAACCTTCGCCAAATAGTGCGGTACAGCGATGTTAAAATGCTGTCAGATTTTGGATGGCATTTTAGCGTATGCTGTGTAGACATAGCCTAATACATACTGATGGGCAATGCTGAATTTATTTATGGAAAACACAGCCGAGCATCTTTCTAATTATTAAATCTCAAGACTGGGACATAGTAGCGAACCCTATCTGCAGAAAATAATCTATGCGTAATAGATTTTACCTATGTAATTAGCAGAGTTATAATGAGACTACACAAGTCAGCTCAGACATCGATCTCCCACTCTGGGCCCTGAGAATGCAAATTCCACAGACAACATTAGCAGCCATGGTAGCTGTCACATATTAATTATACAAGTCAGGCACGAAGAATACCCGCAGAATTATAAGTCTCTCACCATATGTAACACATTAATACACAAAAAATTCTATCCATCTCAATATTAAAGCTGAGTGAGGGCTTCTTGTTTGTTTGCAGGATACATGCTTTCTTTCTTATTCAAAACTGCTGCGGGCAATTGCTTATATATATTATATATATATATATTTATATATATATATATATATATATATATATATATATATATTATATTTTATATTAATTATTATTAAATCACATTTATTATGTGTCTTAAGAGAATTTTTAGACATTTCTGTGCCCTGTTCAACAAAAGGAGCATGGCCTAGGCAAATGGGGCATGGCTTCGTCTATGATGCCACGTGCCAAAAAAAATGCACCAAAAAAAAATATTCAAAAAAGCTAGCCAACTAATAGAAAGTTCCTGCTTCAATGGACATGTTATTTCTGGATGATTTCTTCTTCCCCTGTTGCCTACATTTCCTACTATACCCCTAGCTCTTTAGCCAGAGTTACAGAAACAAAACAAGACAAAAAGAAAAAAGGGCACTATGACAGACTCCACTATAGCAGGAACGATGCTAGTTAGCCCCACTGATATTGGGCCAACCCGCGTCAAATTCAGAGGTGAAGCTCTAGATCAGTGGTTCTCAACTCCAGTCCTCAAGCCCCACCGACAGGTCATGTTTTCAGGATCTCCAACAGAATGCACTGACAGTAATTATATCACCTGTGCAGATATGCACCAGCATAATACATCACCTGTGAGAGCACCGCATAATGACATCTGTGCAGAGCACCGAACTAAGAATCACCTGTGCAGAATGCACACTAATGACATACCTTGCAGAATGCACGACACAAGACTCACTGTGAGAATGAACTAATAGATCACCTGATGCAGAATGCAACCGACACTAATACGATCACTGTGCAGAATGCACCGACACTAATTAGATCACCTGTGCAGAAGGCACTGACAATAATGACATCACCTGTGCAGAATGCACTGACAATAATGACATCACCTGTGCAGAATGCACTGACAATAATGACATCACCTGTGCAGAATGCACTGACAATAATGACATCACCTGTGCAGAATGCACTGACAATAATGACATCACCTGTGCAGACTGCACTGACACTAATGCCATCACCTGTGCAGAATGCACTGACCCTAATGCCATCACCTGTGCAGAATGCACTGACACTAATGACATCACCTGTGCAATGCTTAAGAAATCCAGAAAACTTGATCTGTTGGTGGGGCGTGAGGACTGGAGTTGAGAAACACTGATCTAGACTGACATCTTGTCTATACATAAGAGCATGTATTGGACAGGCATCAGACAGGACACAGTGGCTATAGTGAAAAGATTAAAAGTATATGGATGTGACTGAGTTAGGGGTAAACCCACACACAAAAAAAAAAAACAGTAAAAAAATTGCTTTTTAGGTGTAAACTGTCAGCAAAAACATTATTAAAAACCAAAACATTATTATGAAGCTTTAGACTTATTAATGTTACAATATATATAAGACACAATATCTAATGCTGTTCCCTCTAGAATAAAAAAAATAAATAAATTAAAGTGCAGTTTGGTTGTTATTTTGCTGCAATGCTTTTATTTTGTTCTTTCCTTACTTTATGGCAGCCTGGGGCCTTTTTGGAGCTCATAAACTAGAACAACAGGGATTCCCAGCAGTCTGCAGGAGGGAGACTACAGGGGTTGTCAAAAAGCAAACAAAAAAGCCATCCAGGTAACCTGATGTTTTGAGAAGTGGTTAGAAAACAGTTAAAAAGGGGAAAGTAAAGCTTTCAGGGCTCTTCTTAGCAACACAGATGAAATCAGATTAAATGGATATAACTACCTGGGTTATTCATGTCTGATAGACGCAGAAGTGTGTGTTTATATATCACATACACACATTATACAATACACTATATACACTACTCACAAGAAGTTAGGGATGTTTGCGTTTTAGTTGGAATTTCAGGATGAACAGAATTTCTTGAATTTTTTTCTAAATGCGACCATCTCTTAGCTGTAGAAAGCACATGTCCAACTGTTCAATGTTTTTTTTTTCTTTACCTGTGCATTGAGTCCCCTTAGGGTACTTGACCACGAGGGGGTCTCGATCATAAGTACACTCTTCTGCATTATATACAGTGCAGAGGGGGTAAACAAAGATTGCTTGCAATTTCACCACTTCCGGCATGGGACAGGAAGTGGTAAAACGGAAAACATGGCGGCGATGGAAGACTTCACAAGGCTTCCAGCTGCCATGTTAACGGATCACCATCCCGTGCTCTCGCCATGTGGGTGCTGATCGAAGTGAGAAAATGGTGCGCGGCACCATTTCTCATTCCTCTAGACGCCGCAGCATCTAATAAGCAGGTAATGGGGCCGGTATTACCAGCAATTGTCAGCCGCTATTGCCATCTGCACCTGCCTCCTATGTAGCGGGATTACCAGGTAATTCCGCTACATAGAACCTTAATGGCACCATCACGTAAACATACGTCATAGGTCGTGAAGGGGTTAAAGAAAAACCTACAACAGTCACTGAAATAACATGAAACTGCCAAAAGTAATAATAAATTGAAATTGCGCTTGAATTGCGGTTCAACCAAAAAATAAAAAAACAAACTAAACTGGCCAGGACAAAAATTATGTCACAGTTAGAAAAGATTAAGGAAAACTTGTCCATAGGGACATGTTAAACTAAGGTGTTTTCCTTTAATCAGCAACACAAGCATCTTCATACTTGTTATCAGTCAGTCTGTTTAAAGGGTGAAGAATAGTCACTGTGCTGATTGGTATCATGGTGTGTACCACACTGACCATGGACCAAACAAAGGAAGCTAAGGACAGAGTTGCCTCTGGGACTTAGAAAGAAAATGATAGACAAACATAGTCTATAACAATCTCCAAATAGCTTGGTGTCCTGTTAGGCTATGTCTACACTGCTTTGGACAAAAAACGGCCCGAAAACGGACGTTTTTTTTTTCCGATGCAGGACCACGATTTTAGTTACGCTCTGTACAAAAAACGCAGTCGCTTCTCGTTTTTTTGACATCGCCCACACAATTGTATTGTATGGGAAGATGCAAGAAAGCTAAAAGTGCCAGCGTAGTCATTCACATGTTGTATTATACAAGGCGCCAGAAAGACGAGCAGAGAAAAGACCAGCTGTGGGAGACTCCCAGAGTTTTTTATTGCTGCCTATGGGGCTGCAGGGATGTATCTTCGGCACTTTTAAAAAACTAAAAGCGCCGAAGATACGATCGTAACGTTATTCCGTGCAGACATAGCCTTACTACAGTTGCACATATTTTAAAAGTTGTTACCGGCGGGCGCCAGCTGCATATAGACACCAGGCTTCTTCTCATACATCAAATGTCAGTAAGGGGTTAAGCAACCTAAATGAGCAATCACATAAAAAAGTTTTTGCACCATCTCTGGATTTCTTTTTCAAAGATGTATTTATTTCTGACACAATCATGGCAGAGCCACAATATATACCATAAAAATGTCTGAGAGATTCCAGACAGGAGAGAAGGCTATATATTTGTCTTGTTATCTTGAGTTATAGGTGTAAAACAGCCACTCCTGTAACCCTCAAAAACTACAATGAAAATAGGTGCCATAAAAGGTAACGCAGCAGCGGTGCAATATGACAATGTCGTGCTTCCCTGTCTGAGTGTATCAGAGTCATGCACTTTAGTCAGTTTCACATGAAAAAGACAGTTTTAATTCATTGACAGCAAGTAACCATCTAAAATGGATGTGAATTAAAGCAAAACCTATAAAAGAACATGGCAAGCATCTCTTATGCTGAACCCGTTTTACATTTGAAGCTACAACATGACAGTCTAAGAGGATAAAAGCAATAATTTACAAAAAGAGCACAGATACAATTATAAGTCCTCAACCACCCAACAATTACTCTGTGTAATAACTACTTAAAGGATCATCACTGTAAAAGAAAACCGCTGATGAGCTGAACCACCTGAGGTATACAAACCTGTAACCTCCGTATGTGACACTGCCCTGTGTAAGCGATGTAATAAGCAGTCATTACATTATTACAGCACAAATTATCCACCCACCAAAGGTCATACGTGTCACTGACCTGCACATCCAGATGCTTCTTGACTTTATTTTAGGTTTATTCACGCTCCAAGTGCGCAAGTCACACTGTAAATAGAAAAATATGGACGTAAAATAACAGTAGCATTTAGCTCAAAGTCTACAAGGAAGCAAGTCTGCAAAAAGGCTTCATTAAAAATCTCCTGTTCTGCATCTACAGCTCCCATGTATGTTATCATGACCAGGCTCGGTCTACACCAAGTTTGTGATGTACGTTTGGCGTGTATGCCAGGAAGGCTCCCGATGTACACACTAAACAGGACCACCAGATTACATGGTCCATCTGTTTGGCAGGTATATGTCTGTATGCTGGGAGTGGGGGAATCAAAGAAAAAAGCAACGTACAACCACATCCTCAGAAAACATAGTTAAAGCCTGTACATTTTTTTTTACCAAAGGAGCCAATGGGTGACAGTTACAACTAATCTGGCATTTGTCATAAGAATACATACAAAAGAAACCTGTCAGATGGTTCATGCTGCCCTAAAAGCAGGATGTGATACAGAAAGAAACTGAGCCTTTTTTGGGG
>JAODAL010036646.1:0-41415 GCA_025379985.1 Phyllomedusa bahiana | reverse complement strand
AAGTTTGGCTTCTGCATTGCAGGTGTCAGTCTGTGTCCGACTATTAGGTTATATCCTTCAGTTTATACAAGTTTGGCCAATAACGTATTCCATCAAGATCTGTGATTTTACATAGGACTGTAAGGAAATATAGTGTAAACTTAGAATAGATAGTCTTACAATGCGCCACATTTATCACAGTTTTGAGTAATCTAGTGCATGTTAAAATCATCTAAAATCATCCAACTTTACACCTTGTTTAAATTGGCCTACTTCATGCCACTAACTGTGGCATCATTTTGTCATATAGTTTGGTACATGGTATCACATGGTAAATCACGCCCCATTTCTACAAATCCGCATCCCTTTTTACAGAGACCATGCACGAGGCAAAAAAGGTGTCTAAAACCCATAATAAATGTGGTGTGAAGCATGTACAGTACGTCACTATTTCTGGTGCAGCTGCTTTGATAAATGTGCCCCAGTATCTAGGTATTACTGAAAGAAATTCAACTCTGCTACATCTCTGTATGTCTCTAGTTACAAAGCATTAAAAACACCAGTAATAGAAATTGCACATGGTACAGCGGGAATACCTATAAGGATGCATTTTTGGCATGTTTGGCACTTTTTTGTGTGCGTTTTTGTTGCAGAAATGCACAGCATTAATTGTATTTCTGCAAAAAACGCACCAAAAACGCTTGAAAAACACACCAGAAAATGCTCCGTGTGGAAGCATCCTAAGGCTAAATCCACACAGCATTGTCAAAATGCCGTCCAAAATCCAACGGTATTTTGACATTGGTCCACCACTGCAGGACCAAGGTTTTTGGTGACGGGGCAGATGACAAATCTGAGCAGAATCCGGAGTAACATACAACGTGTTGCATATTCCATCGGATTTTAAGCCCGACGGTAAGAAACCTATGCTGTATAGACTACAGCACAGATTTTTCATTGATGTTTATGCAGCACAGGGTACTTCAAAATACTGAATCTGCCAAAAAATTTGCCACTAATGTTATGCTGTGTAGATATAGCCTAAGGGTCTGTTCACACGTTGCATTGTACACATCACAATTTGCCGGGTGTTTTAGAAGTACGCGCTGCCAGGTGTGGAGGTGGGGGGGGGGGCACATATAGGTTATGCATTAGGACCCAGTAGCATTTAGTTATATCTGTGGATAACAATGTGACTCCACTCCTCTATTAAAAACTCCACCTTTTCACATTCTGTCAATTACTGCAGATCCTAAGAAACTGTATAGAGCAGTGTGCATAGGGGCGCCATCTGGGCAGTTTTGGCAGCTCTCCTGTCCAGGACCTCCTGAAATTTTTAAAAAATGGTCCCACTGATAAGATGAAGATAGGAACTGGTAATGGGCGGAAGCCTGGATGCTTCAGCTGTATGGGGCCCTGAAATTTCTGTTGGAGCCCTGGTGTTGCACTTCAGCTTTAGGTAATGCTTAAATTCAACCCAAATATCAGTGATTTAATTCAGGTAAACCCAAACCTCATCATGGGTGAATTCGCAGAACACCTGTTCCGAACCTTTAGTTGTAGTTGGCCTATGGTTAGGGTTGGAGTTGGGATAGTATTGGGGTTAGGGTATGTTAACATGATGTATTGCGGCGCATATAGTACGCGCCGCAATACATTGTGTGTTTCAGGAGCATGTACTCCCGAGGCGTGGGGGGGCCGGCAGCCTGCTGGCCCCATAGACATGCATCACTCGCGGCACGTATTCGCCGCGAATAATTGACATGTCATCTCCCCGCACGTACAATATGATCGTATTGTACGAACGGGCGGGACGAGGCGTAATCCATAGTTCTCTATGAGACCTATGGATTACTGTTATTATGGGGCGCATTTCCCCACGTATTAAGCACAATACGCCGCAAAATACGCGGCAAAATGTGCCCCAAAATAAGCCGTGTGAAAATACCCTAAGGGTTAACCCCAAGGGTATGTTCACATGGCTTATTTTGGGGTGCATTTTGCCGCGTATTTCGCCCCATGCAGTTTGGAGGTATTTGACTGTTGTAGCTGCTTTCCAGAGGCTGGAAAACATCCAGAATGTTTCTTCATGGACTTCTCTGGGATTTCAGGTTCAGAACGTCCTGAACCCCAAAACTTTTGACCAGTTTGGGCAAAACGAACAGAAACCTATTCGAGCAACACTACTTTAGAACACACTGTATGATGAGATGTGATTATAACCTGCTGGAATGAAATAAATCCTTATAAAATCTATACAAGATCTGATATTCCACAAATCCCAGTAGTCCAGGATGAGTATTTGAATACAGAACTAAAAGATAACTGAGATTAAAAGGAAAATACTGAGCAGAAAAACTTCTCTGAAATGCTTTTCTATGACCAATCATCCAGAATATCTGATAATCTGGCATCTGTCAAATCCACTAATTCTGGATTAATAGAATTTTACTGTAATAATGTAGCAAAATCCTGTAAATAGAAATAATTCCCGACAACATGCAATCAGCCCTATGTCTGCTGGATCAATTGCATAAACCCAGCATTCGTCACTCAGGACGCATGAATCAGCAATTAAGCGGAATACGCAGCCATCTATCATTATTTCCCAGGTTTCTGAATGCCAGTATCTCTAAATGATTATAGTTTGATATATTAATGAAAGATGTCTCAGAAAAGAACAGTGTGTTTGGCCCTTAAGAAATGAGTCATTATTTTGCTTTTAAAACCGCTAATCTGTCTGCGATCCGCGGGTCTGCGCGGCGATTACCTGGGTGGAGGCTGCCATCTAGTGCCCAGCATGGGAAATGGCTGCCATCTAGTGCCCAGGATGGAAAATTATGTCAAGACGTTCACAGCAAAGTTGTATTGAAAAGTGGAAATCGTGTTTTAAGAAATATATCATATAAATAATAATAACAATAATCTTTATTTATATAGCGCCAACATATTCTGCAGTACTTTACAATATAGAGGGTATAAGCACAGACAAACCAGACATTACATTATAAAAAAGCTACGTACAAAATCAGACACGCGTGTGAGGACCCTGCTCGCAAGAGCTTACAATCTATTAGGGTTTAATGGGGTGAAACAAAGGTTGACAAGTGCTTGGTTTACAATGGACCAGCCATGTTACATAAATATGGTGGTAGTATAACATAAAAAGTGGATGAACCTGCCATCCCAACCATACATTCTATATACAGATAAGTGCCTGTGGGTGCCAAAGTGCAGGAAGTGACGAATTGTGACAGAATTTGGGGGGTTGACAATTAGGGATCTTGGTCGGCTTGTCTAAGAAAGATGGTTTTCAAGCGCCTTAAAACTGTGAGGGTTGCGAGTGTGCCTGATCACATGGGGTAACATTTTCCAGAGAACTGGTGCAATACGTGCAAAATTCTTGTAGACGGCATGTGAGGTTCGGATGATGAGTGTGTAATCTTAGATCATAGCAGAGCGGAGAGCCAGTAGGGTGTAGCAGATGAGGGAGGAGATGAGGGGTGCAGCGCTGTGAGAGCTTTATGGTGAGAGTCATGAGTTTATGTTGTATTCTGTACTGAATAGGTAGCCAGTGCAGAGACTGACACAGGGTAGAGGCATCAGTATAGCGGCTGGAAAGAAAGAAAGACAAGCCTGGCTGCTGCATTCAGGACAGATTGGAGAGGGGAGAGTTTACAAAGGGAGACCAACAAGTAGGGAGTTACAGTAATCAAGACGAGAAATGAATAGAGCAGCAATGAGAGTATTTGAGTTATTTCCACAGTGAGAAACGGACGGATTCTGGAGATGTTCTTGAGGTGCAGGTGACAGGAGCGGGCAAGGGATTGGATATAGGGGGTGAAGGTCAGATCAGAATCTAATATAGCCCCAAGACAGCGGGCCTGCTGCCTAGGAGTTATGGTGGTGCCACACACACACACACAGCACACACAGAGATAGCAGGGTGGGGGTGGTTAGTAGACGGTGGGATGACTAGAAGTTCAGTTTTAGTGGGTTTAGTTTAAGATACAGGGAGGACATGATGTCAGAGACAGCGGACAGACAGTCACTGGTGTTTTGTAGCAGATGAGAGTGATGTCTCGGGAGGAGGTGTATAGTTGAGTGTCATCAGTGTAGAGATGGTACTGGAAGCCAAATCTGCTGATGGTTTGTCCAATGGGGGCTGTATAGATTGAAAAGAGGAGAGGACCTAGAACTGATCCCTGTGGAACCCCGACAGCAAGAGGAAGAGGAGAGGAGGTGGAACCTGAAAATGAGACACTGAAGGAGCGGTTAGAGAGGTAGGATGAGAACCAAGAGAAAGCGGTGTACTGGATGCCGATGGCACGGAGCATGCTGAGAAGGAGGTGATGATCAACAGTGTCAAATTCTGCAGAGAGATCCAGAAGAACCAACAACGAGTAGTTGCCCTGAGATTTAGCAGTGTGGAGATCATTTGAAACTTTTGCTAGAGCAGTTTCTGTGGAGTGTAGGGTGCGGAAACCTATTGCAAGGGGTCAAGAAAGAGTTAGTAGAGAGATAGGGATTAGGCGAAGTGCCAAGGTTCATGAGTTTGGAGATGAAGGGCAGGTTAGAGACTGGTCGGTAGTTAGTAGCGTAGGACGGGTCCAGAGAGGGCTTTTTTTAGTAAAGGGGTTATAATAGCGTGTTTTAAAGGAGGATGGAAGATCTCAGTGGAGAGAGAGAGGTTACAGATTGTAGTGAGGTGAGAGAGGACAGCTGGAGAAATGGACTGGACAAGGTGGGAGGGAATGGGGTCACTAGAGCAGGTGGTGGGGCGTGCAGACAGCAGAAGCCTTTACACTTCTTCTTCTGATGCCGGGTCAAAGGCTGAAAGCAGATTAGAGGATGTGTGGGCAGGGACATAACCGGTGTTATTTGGGGACTGTGAAGTGATGTTATGCCGGATACTGTCAATTTTGTCTTTGAAGTGAGTGGCCAGGTCTTCAGCACAGAGGTCAGTGACCGGGGCTTGAGCTTTAGGTCTGAGGAGGGAGTGGAAAGCGTCAAACAGACGTTTTGGCTTGTTGTGTAGTGTGGAGATGAGGGAAGTGAAATATTTTTGTTTGGCGCAGTGAAGGGCAGTGTGGTAAGTGAATGAATTTATAGTGGAGAAAGTCTGCAGGTAGCTTTGACTTTCTCCACAGACGCTCAGCGCACCTGGAACATCGCTGGAGAAAACGAGTCTGAGGTGTGTGCCAAGGCTGCGGGCGTCTGACTCTGGTGGTGCGGTGTGTGAGTGGTGCCAACATGTCCAGGGTGGTTGTGAGAGTTTCATTGTAATGTTTGGCAGCCAGGTCAGGACAGGAGAAGGAGATTAGGGCATTGAGATGTATGTGTCAAATACTGTATATATATATAGGATATAATATATTTATATATATAATATATATTATATATATATATATATATATATTAAAAAATTCCCCCTCCTCCACATCAACATATTGCGCCACGCCTCGGTGCATCCTCAACGCTAACCAGTTCTTGACTGGTCCACCCTTTAGAGGATGTTCACACAGTGTTTTTGGGTCCATTTTTAGAAGCATGTTTGGAGCCGTGTTTAGGACCCTAAATGGACCCAAACACGTATCTAACAATGTGCAGTGTGATTTCCATTGCTTTCAATGTAAAACTCGCATCAGCGTTCAGACGAGTGATCGCCGATGCGTCTCATTGCCTCTTTCGGATCCGTTCAAAAAATTGACATGTAAATTCTTGACCTGAAAGACGCAGCAGGAGCCCTTTTTAAAACTATAGTGTGCGATTCTGCTGCAGCCAACACGCATCCAAACACGAAGCTGCATGTTGGATGTGTTTTACTCAGCGCTTTTGAATGTGTTTTTCGGATCAGAAACATATCCAAAAACATATTGAACGCGGCGTGTGAACATAACCTTTACTCTCACATTCTCCTTTTTCTTAGTACATGCATTTTTGAGCGCTATAACGCTTTCTCACACTTGGTTATTCAACAAATCTTTTCACTTTTTTTCATGATCTGTAAGGCTTTATTTTTAAAATGTAATAACAGTTACAGAAAAATGGAGGCTTCATTACAAATCCTTAGGTAATTAAATGGGTTTTCTCACCATGCAGCTTCAGAGTCACAGGCAGCATTAGCTTCACACTGCCGGGTCAGGCTGTGGGCGGGTCTTCAGCAGTGATCAGCATATTTTGCTCCTTTATAACCAGTTTATTGTTACAGAGATAAAAGTTCATGAATGAAAACTGTCTAAGACTTTCTTTGTTGCCCATAGCACCCAATCAGAACCTATAGCAACCAATCAGCGCTCATACCAACCAGAGCCCATAGCAACCAATCAGAGCTTCCCTTTAATTTATTTCAGAGCACTATATGAAAAGAAAGGGGAGCTGCGATTGGTTGCTATGGGCTATTATTGGTTGCTATGAGCTATAATCGGTTGCTATGAGCTCTGATTGATTGCTATGAGCTCTGATTGGTTGCTATGAGCTCTGGTTGATTGCTATGAGCTCTGATTGGTTGCTATGAGCTCTGATTGGTTGCTATGGGCATGGCCTCATGTGATGTCATATTTGTTTGTGGTTAGAGGTGTGGCCTAGCATGATGTCAAGTGTTTGGGGAGGGCCCAGTGCACAGGGACCAAAATGCTGTTTAGATGGCCCTGAGTAGAGATATGATATTATAGGGGTGTTATCGTTTCATTAAATGGTCTTCAGAATAAGGAGACAGTGAAAACAAGCAACTTTGCAATTGGATGTCATTAGCAAAGCTGCCTTGTTCTCACAGTGTCCCTTATCTTGTGTTTTTATTTACACTGATATCCAGTGTGGGTCTAATCCCTCCTCCTTGCAATTCACTAGCTGAGAGCTCATTTACATTCTGTACAGCCCCTGGGTTGATTCACGGAGCTGTGTCTCTGACTCAGAGTTAGGGGCCGTAGCATTTTCTGTTTCCACACCTAGCATAAACAGACTGCAGCAGATTGTACAATGAGAAAACATGACAGTTTTGTCCCTGTGCCTAACTCTCCTGCATAGCAGATCTGGGCCGTTCTTAGAAAGCTGTAATACATCTCCAGCTGTGAGAGATCAGTGCTCAGATTAGATTGAATGCAGCCTGTGGTCTGTATACAGCTCTTTTTAAAATAAGACTGATAAGGGAGAGCCACAGTGATATGGGACTCCGAGGGGGGGGGGGGGAGTCTCAGGCCGCAGTGAAGGGGGGATGATGTCATCCAGCTGGGAGGGGAAGAAACGCCCCTGTATTCACAGAGTTGAGAAGCTAAGATCAGTGTGACTCAGCCGAAGTAAGGAAGCGATACATCCCCTTTAACTCCTTAATGACACTGGACATAAACTTATATCCCAGTGTAGCTAAGTGGCCATGTGGCTACACAGCCGGCGGGTGTTGGTTATTATTTACAGCTGACAGCTGCCAGTAACAGCACAGAATGGAGCCAGCTCCATTGCGTGCTGTTTAACCCCTTAGACGCTGTCATGTTTCTCATTTTATCACTTCCTGCCCCAGTGATAAATACAATATAAAAGGGTGTACATATGACCACCCCCCTTAGTGGTCAAGCACCCTAGGGCAGGAGTCCCAAACTCCAGTCCTCAAGGCCCACCAGCAGGTCATGTTTTCCTGCTTTCCTTAGCATTGCACAGGTGATTTCATTATGCTGCAGGTGATTTACTTATTGTCAGTGCATTATGTGGGAGATCATGAAAACATGACCTGTTGGTGGGCCTTGAAAACTGGAGTTGGGAACCCCTGCCCTAGGGGGACTCAAAGTACAAGTGAAAAAAAAGTTTAAAAGTTTAAAAAAGAATAAAACATATTAAAAGTTCAATTCACCCCCTTTTTTCCATATCACAAATAAAAATAAATAATGAAAAAGTTATATATAATTGATATTGCCACATCTGAAAAAGTCTGATCTTTTAAAGTATAACATAGTTTATCTCATACGCTGAACACTGTGAAAGAAAAAAAAAATCACACCAGTGGAATTGATTCTTGGGGCCACCAGTGGAGTTGATTCTTGGAGCCACCAGTGGAGTTGATTTCTGGCCCCACCAGTGGGGTTGAGTCTTGGGGCCCACCCGTGGAGTTGATTCTTGGGGACCCACCAGTGGAGTTGATTCTTGGGGCCACCAGTGGAGTTGTTTCTGAAGGCCCACCAGTGGAGTTGATTCTTGGGGCCACCAGTGGAGTTGTTTCCTGGAGCCCACCAGTGGAGTTGATTCTTGGGGCCACCAGTGGAGTTGATTCTTGGGGCCACCAGTGGAGATGATTCTTGGAGCCACCAGTGGAGTTGATTCTTGAGGCCAGCAGTGGAGTTGATTCTTGAGGCCACCTTTGGAGTTGTTTCCTGGGCCCCACCAGTGAAGTTGATTCTTGGGGCCCACCAGTGGAGTTGATTCTTGGGGCCCACCAGTGGAGTGGAGTCTTGGGGCCACCAGTGGAGTTGATTCTTGGGGCCACCAGTGGAGGTGAGTCTTGAGGCCACCAGTGGAGTTGTTTCCCGGGCCCCATCAGTGGAGTTGTTTCCCGGGCCCCATCAGTGGAGTTGTTTCCCGGGCCCCATCAGTGGAGTTGTTTCCTGGGCCCCATCATTGGAGTTGTTTCCTGGGCCCCATCAGTGGAGTTGCTTCTTGGGGCCCACCAGTGGAGTTGATTATCGGGGCCCACCAGTGGAGTGGATTCCTGGGTCCCACCAGTGAGCAGGACTCTTGCACACTGCTACTTTTTTTTTTATCTTTCTCTCTAAAAATCAGTCCCATGGCTGTCATCTCTGTGGTCCCACCATCTGTTGGGGTCCATTGAGTGTTTCCCTGCTCTCCTGTGGGCCAGACTGAGCCTATTAGTGATCATAATTCCTATTGCTCCCTCAGATACCCTCTACTGTGTGTGTCCCACTGCATGACGATCTTTTGACCCAAGAGCATTTAATTTCTTGGAACATTTCATGATCTGAAGCATTTTAACAGCAAAATCTGCAACAATAAATAACAATATTGCAGATTTATTGCATTAAAATCAATGAGCAATAAATTAGCATGCCGCACATGTCTTCTCCCTGCACGGCATGTGGTGAGATTTGTTAAAATTGTATCCTCTTTGCTGGGACTGGAGTACGCTGCGGATTTTTCTCATGCAATCTGCATCATCGGATCCAAATACGCTGCAGCAAGCGGATCTAAAACAGATCAACACGTACCCAAACATGCAGCTATGTGTTTGGATGCGTGTTGGATGCAGCAGGTTCTCACCCTAGAGTTTATTAAAGGGCTCCTGCTGCGCCTTTCGGACCAAGAACTGACATGTCAATTCTTGGAACAGATTGAAAGACGGATCTGAAAAGGGCCGTTCACACGGCTTATTGCAGGGACGGATTTCAGCCATATTGCGCACCGTACTGCGCTGCAGTACGGCTGGAATCCGTCCCAGCCATTACAGTAATCCACAGTTCTCATAGAGAACTATGGATTCCGTCTACTCTCCCCGCTCGGCGAATCCGCCGGGTGGGGAAAAAGTGACATGTTCATTATCCTGGCGGGATACGCGCCGTGGATAATGAAAGTCTATGGGGCCGGCGGGCAGTGCCCCGCCCCTTACTCAAGCCGTAATTGCGGGCGAAATCCGTCCCGCAATTACGGCTTGAATAAGCCGTGTGAACCGGGTCAAAGACGCAATGAATGCATCAGTGATCACTCGTCTGAATGCCAATGTATGTCTCAAATTAAAAGCAATGTAAATCACATTGCTATTTGTTAGCTGCGTGTTTTGGTCCGTTTGGGGACCGACAGATGTATCCAAACACGCAGCTCAAAAGCGTATGTAAACATGAGAAAAACATGCCGTGTGAACATACCCATATTTGGCTCTGTGTGAACATACATGGAGCCTTTTGAGTGGTATTGCAGAATATAAAATAAGAGGTACATGGGGGTGCACTCTGGGGCAATAAGATGGTTATGGGCAGCGGGCATATTACAGATCAGTGTAAGGCTATGTTCACATGGCTTATACTGGGACGTATCTCTCCCTGTATTTTGCGCCGTACTGCACTAAATACGAGGTGAGATACGTCCCAGTCATTACGGTAATCCACAGTTCTCATAGAGAACTATGGATTTCGTCTCCTCCCCCTACTCGTGAAATACGCCGAGCGGGGAGAGAAGTGACATGTTAATTCTTCACGAATGTTTATGGGGCCGGCGGGCTGCCCCCCCTCCCCCCCGCTCCTGAGCACACAGCGTAATTGTGGGTGAAATACATCCCCGCAATTACACCGTGTGAACATAGCCTTATACAGACTTACTCACTAACACTCCAGTATTTTTTTTTTTTTGTAAAATATTTTGCTAGTAGATTGTCATAGGAGAAAATCTTGGACATTTTTCCTGATGTGGACTAGATGTAGTTGTGGCACCTGGACATTTATGAATTTGGCACAGATATTCCATATTACTGTGGACTCCACAGGAACCAAACATTGAGCTATAGACCCAGAACATTTCAATACAGAATAAGGCGATGGCCAAGGATTGTTTTTTAACATAGAGCAGTTACATGTGTGCCACTGCTGCGCTCTTGTGCTATTTCTTTGGAACTGCACCTCCATAAAATCACATTATACAACTTTCTGCAACCAAAATGTCTTGTGCAGCTCATTGTAATGATTAATCACCATTAATCTATTTTGCAGGGGTGCTATGCCGGCTTCGATCTGGCCCACGCTGTTGGAAACGTTGAACTTTGCCTACATGATTGGGAAGTGGACTTTGCCTGTTGGTGCTCTTATAAGGTGCTTGTTCTATTTACCTGCGGGTTGTTGTTCTTTTTAGATTGCCTTCACACAGAATGTTTTTTGATGCATTTTTTGGATGACAAAGGAATTAATGCTGAACATTTCTGCACAAAAAAACGCATCCAAAAATGCACCAAAAAAGTTTTAACCCAATAAGGTCGAATGATCAGCTACATTTTTCAACGCTTGCCTCATTTTTCAGTGCCACAGTTGAATTAGGCTTTGTTTTATGCAGGAAAAGTTGTGTAGATTGAGGATCTATATAAATGTAATTTATTTCACAAAAATTTGTAGTGTTAACCTGAAAATACATTTTTCTGCATTATTTTTTTTTTTTTTAGTATTTTTACACCATTCACAGTTCACAGTAAATAACATGTTAAATCAATTCTAGAGGTTATTATGGTCATGTGGATACCTAGGGCCACATGTATGAATGGGGCTGCACCAGAAGTCTGGTGTCTTTTTAGCCAAAAAACTAGTGCAGCTCTGTTCACTGTATTTTTAACCAGGCGCACTCCAATATCAGGCACATTACAAAGGGCCCGCGCCGGGAGGCGTCGCACTACAACCTTACGGAGCTACATATTTATAGCTTCAGTACAGCAAATCCAGGCGCATTACTGCTGGAACAGGTAGAGCACTTTAAGGCCGTGTTCACTCGGCTTATTCCCGACGGATTTGTGCGCTCACAAATCCGCCGTGAATAAGGGGCGGAGCGGGGCCGGAGCGCGGCGGGGGCACCGCTCCCGGCCCCATAGACAATGCATTGTTTACGGCGCGTCCGCGCCGTAAATAATGTGCATGTCACTTTCTCCCCCCGCGGCGGATTCGCCGAGCGGGGAGGAGCGACGGAATCCACTGTTCTCTATGAGAGCAGTGGTTTACCGTAATGACTCCGACAGATTGGCGCCGTACTGCAGCGCAAATCCGGCGCGCGGTACGGCGCCAATCCGCGGCAAAATAAGCCGTGTGAACGAGGCCTAAAAGTGGTTTACCTGAGCCAGTAGTGTTGTTTAGTAGCTGGAAAGAGCTAAATTTATGACCCACAGTACAACAGTTTCATAGATTCATGCACATTCTATGCTACTAATGTGCGGCAAAAAAGGCACCTGGGTGCCAAAAATCATACATGTCGCCCCTAATGTCTGTAATTTTTTGTATGTGTAATGTATGCACAATAATATTTTTTAGTAAATATTTATTTTAATTTTATTTCTTTTTTTTCCACAATTTTTTAAATTGATAACTTTTTTTTTTAATCCCACTAAGGGATAACTAATTTTTCGCTTATTTTAATACCTAATAATAGAATAGCATAGTCCTATATATGCCTGTATACTAATACATTACCTTCTGTGTCAGACTGACACAGGCTGCAGTCAGGGCAACACACAGTGTACCCTGAGTACAGGCTTACTATACAGACAGCCCTGGGGTTACTCTAGGTTCCCAGGGCTGACTGTACAGACATTCCCTGGGCTCCATCAGGCACTGGGAAACCTAGGGAATGCCCTATGATCATGCCACGGACTGCAGCAATCAATGGGTTAAACGGTGGGGATCAGAGGTTTCCTCTCATCCTGGCCATGCAGCGGGACTGCTCTAGGACTGGAGCTGTTACCTTCAGCTCTGTTACTTGTGCAGCTGCGTCGCTGTGAGCAACAAACCCCATCTGAAGGCAGCGACATCTGTTGTCAAAAGGCAGAGAGTGATCATTAAGGGGTTAAAGGAATTTTAATATCGTATAAATTGACTTTATATGCAGATGTGTCCACTTTTACCTTTCTGCAAATTTAGTTAACTACTTCTTTTACAGGCAAAACCTTCTACAGGCTGCAATTCACATCCCAAGCACTAGTTATTCACACCTAGACACATAGGGCGACATGTATGATTTTTTGGCTCCCAGGCATTAGTAGCATAGAATGCGCCTGAATCTATGAACTTGTTCTTCTGCAGGTCATAGATTTAGGCAATGTTCACACGGCTTATTGCCGGCGTAATTGCGGGGGACGGATTTCGCCCTGCAATTATGCTGGCAGCCGTGCAGGGGGGGGGGGGGCGGGGGGCCGGAAGCTCGCCGGCCCCATAGACACTCATTATTCACGGCGCTTACACTCCGTAAATAACGTGCATGTCACTTTCTCCCCATGCGGCGGATTCGCCGAGCGGGGAGAGGAGACGTAATCCATAGTTCTCTATGAGAACTGTGGATTACCGTAATGACTGGGACCGATTGGAGCCGTACTGCAGTGCAAATCCGGCGCGCACTACGGCTGCAATCCGTCCCAGAATAAGCCGTGTGAACGAGGCCTTAGCGCTTTCTAGCTACAAAGTGACACTTCTGGCTCAGGTAAACCACTTTTATCTGAGCCTGGTTTTCCTGAGCCTGAATTGCCACTTAGAGGGACATGTATGAAAACTGTCAAGGTCTAAAACTATTTTTTTTTGCCCATAGCAACCAATCAGAGCTCATAGCAACCAATCAGAGTGCCCATATCATTTTTCCAGAGCACTATATGAAATGAGAAGGGGTGCTCTGGTTGTGGGCAACAAAGAACGTTTTAGACCTTGACAGTTTTCATACATGTGGCCCATAAAGCATAAACAACTCCCAAGAGAGTATAGTGTAATCATGATTTAATTGAAGTTGGTCAATCTGCACATCTTATTTTTTTTTTATATCATCACTATTGTGCACAACGCTGTACAGAGATTGTCATCATCCACATTGGTCCCTGTCTCCATTGGGGCTCACCATCTAGTTTCCAGATTAACCTAACAGCATGTTTTTGGAGAGTGGAAGAAACCAGAGTACCCAGAGGAAACCTATATAAACATGCGGAGAACATACAAACTCCTTATAGATGTTGTTCTTGGTGGGATTTGAACCCAGGAACCCAGCGCTGCAGGGCCACCGTGCTCTCCTCACTGCACATCTTGGAATGATGAGCGAGACATATGTAATTAGAGTTTTCCATCATTTTATGATTGGTGGGTTCTCCATCAGTCCTGAGAATTAAGTCAGTGCTGGTTTAGTGCTGCAGCCCCTTTGCTGTTTCTCCTTGTACTATGGCACTGAAGCTCCATTCAAATGAACACTGAATTAGCCTTCGTTTTCAAGATCTTTAGGGGCCCCAGAGGTTTGACCCCCGACACTCATACAGTAATAGCAAATCCTAGCGGTAAGCAATCACTTTATAAGACGGGAAAGCTTCTTTATTCTTATTATAAGACACTTATGTAAATGAATCACAACATTGTTGCTTTTTTATACAGATAACATAGAAGAAATAATCTAATTACTGCATTAAAGGGGTGCTCCCACCATAGACTTTGATGGCATAGCTATAGGATATGCCTTCAAAGACTGATAGGTGCAGGTGTCACATCTGGGACACCCAAAAGTTACAGAGCAGAGTGGAGAGCCGGTCACGCTTGGGCATTACTCTCCATTCTGTTCTATGGGAGTTCCCAGTACAGGAGAGTGGAATGTTCAGCTCTGTTCGGAACTCGCATAGAACAGAATGGAGAGCTATGTGCCAGCGTGGCCGGCTCTCCAGCCTGCTTTGTAATTTTTGGAGGCCTGTTACAGAGATAGTTGTGGATCCCAGAGGTGGGACCTGCACCTATCAAACTTTGATGATATATACTAGCGATATGCCATCAAAGTCAATGGTGGGAACACCCCTTTAAAGCTACCCAAAGACAATAGGTCTGGCTCGAGGGGAGTCTCCACATCATATAACATTTTAGTTTCCCTGCTAACTGTAATGATAGACATGCTTAGCTGACAAGAAGGTGAATGTTATTGAGGGAATCTGGTCAGTTACTAGTATCAATACAATAACCCACTCAGCTCTTATCTATTGCCTAAAACATCTTAAAGTGGGACTGAAGCCTAAATTACACTCATGAAGTGGCAGCACTGTGGCTCAGTGGTTAGCACTGTTGTCTTTCAGCGCTGGGGTCATGGGTAAATCTCCCTAAGAACATCATCTACAAGAAGCTTGTATGTTTTCCCTGTGTTTTTTTTGTGGGTTTCCTCTTGATATTCTGGTTTCCTTCACACTTTAAAAGCATACAGATTATTCTGAAGTTTAGATTGTTACCAATGTGAATAAAAACATATAACAATGTTATATAAATGAATAAATAAATGTTTTTCAGGATTTGTGTATGAGTTACATGATAACATACCTTGTCCATGTTTGCTTGTACCTAATAATCCTTCCTTGGTGAAATCACCCCTCCATGCACTGACCTCTGGGTGAGCTTATGCCTATAGACAGCAGCCAACCAGAACAAGCAGAGCTGCAGTGTAAAATGAATGAGGGAAGACCAGCACTGCGGCCTGGGATCTCGGACTCCCAGACAATGCTGAGAACTCTTTAGCCGGCAGCTGGACGTCCACATTAACTCTGTTTTTTATTTCACGTTGGTCAAGTGATTTAATTTTATCTTTAAATCTGATTGCAGTATCTGAACTCCGGGGCTGGAGGATTAGCTGGAGCTTTCATCCATGAGAAACATTCCTCCTCCATTAAGCCATCGTACGTAACATTCTCTTTCAAATAAACTCATTAAGGTTTTACTATTGGGAATTAGGTAAATTGACTGTGTGACTAAGCCGGGCCCCTAGGGTCACATACCTGCCGGCCTCCGGTAGGCTGCACTTGACCCAGGATAGGCTGTTATTGCCAAGCTGGTGGGAGATCGGCCATTGTGACCCTAATAAAGTGACTGGCTGTAGGAAATCATCATGTTTGCTATCTGCTCTACTCAAAATTTTCTGGGTAACTATCTGGTCAACCATTGCTCATAGTGGAGAAAAAGGTAGAAGAAAAGACAGATCTTAATCCCATGTTGATCTCAAGAAAATCCAGAGAGACTTCTCCAAATTGCAGTTATACGACACATAACACAATCAGGGGCTTCAGACTTCAACGGAGTCCAAGAAAATGGTGATTATTAGTTAGGCCCTGTCCCCACGGCATGGGTTTTCACCTCGTTTATGGTTTTGAAAACCGGCTGCAAACCAGGTGAAAGCCTTTTACATGGGTTTCTATGGAAAACCCGCGCAGCAGTTCCCACTGCACGGGTTTTCCGCCGACTGTTTGTCAGAAAAACATAGAACATGTTCATTCTTCTGACCGGTTTTCAGACGGAAGATGAATATGTCTATGTGAAGGGGGAGGGCTTTTCTTTGCTAACCGCGGAGAAAAGCCGCCCTCCCTGTGGCTGTGTGCACGGCAGAAAAACAGTGCAAATACCGGACGGATAAACCGACCGGTATTTGACCTGTGCCGTGTAAATGGCCCCTTAGGGAGGACTTGCTCCAAACCTGAAATGCCCGACTGTATTGCACTGTGACAAGATTCATCATTTCTTCCACTGTTGTAAGTGTGTGCATGCATAATACCACCAACATCTTGGTCCAGGACAGGATCAGCCACTGAGATGTTCCTACACGTGTTGTGCCTTATTACATATATACGGCCTTACCTGGCAACTGCATATGCACTAAGGGGAACATGTATGAACTTTGACACAGACAGGCCAGTGCTAAATAGCTTTAAGCAGTGTAAAATGCGCCATTATGTATCAACCTGTTCTTCTGCAGTTCACACATTTGGTACATTGTAGGTTTAAATCCGGCGCAATCTATTCTGTGCCCATAAAAAAGAGAAAAGTTTCAACAGAATTTCCTGACAGCTCGGGCCCATGCTTACTGATTTTGGAGACCCTGAGAAAGGGGGATCGGGGACTTATTTCAGATCAGGGTGAAATAGAATTTCACAGGGCCCCAAACAAAATGAAGGGCCCCCACCACCCAATACAATAAACTAAAACACAGAAAAACCCAATAATTAAATGTAAAAAAATTAACTCTATATACTCTTCAGGAACCCACAAGTAAGCGGGGGCAAAAAACCACCAAAAAACTTTTTTTCCGTCAAAAGTAACAAGGTTTTTTTACCCGAGTGGCCTTTCTAAACCTCTGGCCACATTAGCAATCTTTAGGCTGCATACTATATTTTTCCACCATTTACCACTTACACTGTGACCATCAGATCACCTTGATGCAGATCCAAGCAATGTTCACAAACGTTAGGAAACCATTTGCCGCTCGCTGCCAGCACTAACACATGCATTATTTTTTAGTTTAGTTGAATTGATATTGTCATCTGGGCACTGGGGGTTTGGCAGGCAGCATGAGGGTCTTGTACTGTATAAGGGTGAACTCTGGCAATATATAGGGCTCCTCTCTGGAACTGTCTGGTCATTTCTCTAGCACTAAATAGCAACATATCCGGCATTACACAGATGAATCTCTGGCACGTGTGTGGGAACATCTCTAATTCTGTATGGAGGAGTGTAAGCATGACAGCACTGTATCAGGACTCTCTTCATCTGTATGGAGTCTTCTCTGATGTGCATGGGTGTATTTCTGGCACTGGATGGAGTCTCTCTGGCTTCTGTGTGGGAACATTTTCACACTCTATGGGGGCATCTGTGGTATTGGACAGAGGCATCTCTGGCACATATATGGAAGCATGTAAACATTGTATGGAGGCATCTCTGCCACTTTATGAAAGTTTTTTCTGTAATGTGTATGGAAGCATGCCCATACTATATGGAGCCATCTCTGATACTCTATAAAGAATTGTCTGGCACCTGTGTAGGAACATGCCTAGCACTGTATAGGAATCTGTCTGGTATTACCCAGACACATCTCTGGTCCATGTATGGGTGCATATCCCCACGGTATGGTGGTCTTTTGGACACATGAGGCTGCATGTCCAGCTCTGTATGGGGGATCTCTGGTACTGTAAGGAGGCCTATCTAGCACCTGTGTGGGAGCAAGTCTAATACTGTACAGACATGTCTCTTGTACAGTATGTTAGGTTCTCTGGCAGGTGTATGGGCGCATGTCCACACTGTATGGGGGCATCTCTGTACGATGGTCTTTCTGATGTGTGTGGGAGTATGTCCAGACTGTATAAGGGGCATCTCTGGTATCGTACGGTGGTCTGTCTAACCCCTTTGTGTGGGAGCATGTTTGGTGTTACATAGATATATATGTCCAGCACTGTATAGGGGCATTTATAGCATGGTATGTGGCACAAGTACGTGGTTATCGCTGGTGCTGGATAGAGATCTGTCTGACACCTGAATGCAAGCTCAGACTGGCCCACAGAGGAATAGGGGATACCCCCATTGGTCCCCTGAACATGGCAGACTTGGAGCTGTTTTTTTTTAACTGCATATTCAGAAGAAGCAAAAAAGCACAGAACGATAGGCAAAAAGCAAGAGAAGGCGCATAGGAGGCATGCACAGTCATTTACAGTAGCTCTAGGGTGGGCCCCTAAAATAAACCCACCCAGTGGGCCCAGAAACAGCTCAAGTGATGGGCCCCTAGAATCAACTCCACCTGTGGGCCCTAGGCACCCCAGTCTGGCACTACCTGAATGGATTCATGGAGACATCTCTCCTACTGTATAGAGGCCTCTGTGTCACATGTATGGTGGCATCCTTATGGCAGTCATTCCAATTCTCTAAGGTTTAGTAAACAATTATAGGATTACCTGGATCTGCCTCCAGAACTTTGAGACTAAGACAAATGACAAAAAGAGAACAAGAGTATAATGTGCTGCCCGTACCATTGTGACAGCACAGACCAGTGCTTATGGTCATTTCTATAGTGAGATGCCCTCTGCTTATATTGTTGGGTGGTCTATGGGCCCTCAGGTTGGGTGGTCTATGGGCCCTCAGGTTGGGTGGTCTATGGGCCCTCAGGTTGGGTGGTCTATGGGCCCTCAGGTTGGGTGGTCTATGGGCCCTCAGGTTGGGTGGTCTATGGGCCCTCTCAGGTTGGGTGGTCTATGGGCTCTCAGGTTGGGTAGTCTATATGGGTTCACAGGTTGGGTAGTCTATATGGGTTCTCAGGTTGAGTGATCTATGGGCCCTCAGGTTGGGTGGTCTATGGGCCCTCAGGTTGGGTGGTCTATGTGCCCTTCAGAGTGGTGAGTTTATGGGCCCTCAGGTTATAACAAGGAAACGTCGTTGGATCTCATCTGGCTCCTCAGTCTTGGGTGGTCAGCTACTGGCCCTCAGGTTGTGGTGGTCCCAATGGGCCCTCAGTGTTAAGGAATGTTCTATGGACCCTCAGGTTAGGGGCATTGCTTGCCGCCTCTGCAGCCTCGCTCCTTGCGACCTTTGCTGTAATACAATTGTTTTCCTATCTCCCTGGTCAGTAATTGTAAATTCATGTTCCCGAGTAGCTCACACTGTGAAGTTTGATGTGAACTCTGCAATATCACCGCGAATTCAAAACATTCGCTGCCCGCCTCGGGGGCCCCCGACGTTTCCACATACATAGTTGTGTTTGCCGGGAAAATTACTTTTCCGCCTGCTGAATTGAGGATAATGATTTTTATTTCCTTTCATTCCAGGTTGGTCGGCTGGTGGGGTCACGAGTTCAAATCCAGATTCAGCATGAAGAACAGTACGTACTGGTGTCCTGATACAACTTCCCGAGCCTGTGGCTCGGGATAACAATGTGCTCAGCAGATCACCGCATTCAGGGCTCTGCTAGGACAAGAAGGACGGCCACTCTCTAATCTCTATGATGTCCGAGCAGCCGGCTCCACGGTTGCATTTTCCATCTTGATCTCTCATTCCAGTGTAGAAGAAACTCTCCTGTTTTTAAGACCTCAAATACAGATTTGTCTTGTTGCTGCTCTTGGGCACGCCTCCAATCATACCAGTGTTCTGTAGAGTCGTAAAGGTTCTGATGTAGCAGAGATGAGTTTGTCATGTACCATGATTTTGCTTGCTATGCATTGCGCTGTCTGTTGCTTTTCCAAAAAAGCAGGGAAATAGAGGGTAACTTCAAGCCTTGGGCCCTATGCAAAAGTTAAATGGGGGCCCCCCAGGGACATGCACCATTTACATACAGTGTCTTCTTATGTGGGGAAGGGCTTTTTTGGCCCCTTCATTCAGGGCCGTTGCGATTGCTACGCTGCACCCCTGACTCCCCCACTGCAGGTAAATTTATGTTACTTTTAGGGCCTCGTTCACACGGGTTATTTGCCGACATTGGGGCCGAAATCCCCCCATTTGCGCGCTACGGGCCCCAACCGTCGAAATTTTGGTAACCACTGCTCTCATAAGAAAGGGATTCCGCGCTGCTCCCCCTCGGGGAATCCCCCCGCGGGGGGAGAAAGTGACACACATTTTTTACACCCCGGAAAGGGGCCCTAAACAATGCATTCTTGGGGCCGGGGAGGCGCTCTGGCCCGCCCCCCTCCCCCGCCCTTTTTCACGGCGTTTTTGAGCACAATCCGGCTCACAAATCCGTCGGGAATAAGCCATGTGAACACGGCCTTAAGGTTTTTTGTTTGTTTTTTTGTGAGTGTGTGTGTTCTTCCAGAAACAGTGCCATACCTCTTCATAGATTTTGCATACCCCCAAGTGTCCCTCTTTGGACAGACAGTCCCTATTTTTGACTTGAATCCCAGTGTCCTTAAACGTCCCTCTTTTTGCCTTGATATATACAGTTGGATTAAAAAGCTTACTATATTGCCCCCAAGAACATTTCTCTGGTACTTAAAGGGCTATTCTACTATACAAAACCTGACTCTTATTGAAAGTATGTGGTACAAAGTAAGAATCTTCACTATATAGTCATTTGATAATCTCAGTAGTTTCCGTATAATTACTTACAAACTCCTTGCTCAAAATGTGATGTTTCTAGCTTGTTGCTAAGGGATACGTCCTGTAGTTTGGTTTCCGGTTTCTAGTCAGGCATGCTCAGTTCCAGCATTAGGCAGGTCAGCTATGTGTCTATAAAACAACAGGGGAGGGGAGAGGATGTAAGTAGGAGCTAATGTGAGGGCTCAGCAGTGGCGAGAATAATATGAAATGCACAACAGGAAGGAGACTAGGGGCTTCATGCATGAAAACTGTCTAGGTGTAAGACAGTGTATCTCTGTTGACCAACTGATCATAGCTCATAGCAACCAATCAGAGCCCATAGCAACCAATCAGAGATAACCCTTTTATGCCATATAGTGCTCTGAAAAAATGAAAGCTGAGCTCAGATTGGTTGCTATGAGCTCTACGTGGTTGCTCTGGGCTCTGATTGGTTGCTATAGGCGCTGATTGATTGCTATGGGCTCTGATTGGTTGCTATGACCTCTGATTGGTTGCTATGAGCTCTGATTGGTCGCTCTGAGCTCTTATTGGTTACTATGGGTTCTGATTTGTTGCTTTGAGTTCTGATTGGTTGCTATGAACTCTTGTTGCTATGAGCTCTGATTGGTTGCTATGAGCTCTGAGGGGTTCCTAGAGCTCTTTTTGGTTGCTCGGGGCTCGGATTGATTTCAAAAGAACCTGTTGGGTTGTTAGGGGCTCTTTTGGGGTTTCTAGGGGCTCTGAGGGGTAACTATGAGCTCTGATTGGTTTTTGGGGGGCCGATTTTGTTCTAGATTTTTTCCTTTGGCGCAACTCTGTTTGGTCACAAGCGCCCTATCGTTGCTAGGGCCGTTTGGGTTGCTGGGGCAACAAAGAAATCTTACCCCTAGACTTTTCCATGCATGTCCCTCTTGTTCTTTAGCAGCCAAGGAAAACAGGGAAGAAGAATAACCCGGAATAGATGTTACAAGCAAAATGGGGATCCCCTTTATACACAGGACTTTTGAATCCCCTTTAAAAATTGTTGGCTAAAGGGGGACATGTAGGGGCAACAGTAACAAAATATCCAATTATACTGTTGAATCTGGGATTAGGTTATTGTTTCTCTGTGTGTAAAACCTTGCCCCCCCTTTAAATTTAGCCAAAACACTTTACCCTTTAACACCTAATGGGCTCCATTTTAACATTTTTAAAACTATTGTTGCAATTTGGGACCAAAAAATTTTTTATTTTCAATGCTTTTGTGAAAATTTTCAATAAAAACCCATTGAAAGTATAGAAAAAACCTCACCATAATCATAATTTTCCCTTTTCCCCATCAAAAATTTGGGGGTAAAATTTTTTGGGGTGATATCAGCTTAGCTGGACAGTATTGGCTTTTTTTTGGGAAAGAGGGACATTTTTTTAAAACCACAACAACCTTTAAATAATTTAGCTTTTTTAAACAAAGAAATGCTAAAGGAAAAAACTCACTCTCTACAACCTTCACCAATGCATTAAAATTTGGGTTTTTACGTTTTGTGCACATACAATTATAGCACAGAACTGGGAAACACTTAGCACAGAAACTTTTTTTAGATTTTTTTTATAAATGTTCTCCAACCTTCATGTGCACAGCCCCCATATTCATAAAATTTTTAGCAGCCAGTTATAATTGCAGGTCCCCAGCCCCCCCCCCCAGACAATGGGGGCCACCAGTCAAACAGATGGTCAAACTGGTCCTTCTGCCCCCAGATCTTGTCCATTCTTGCTTGCTGTGTCTTAACTCTCACAAGCCAAATAAAAGCATGGCGGCGGGTTTTGGCCCAGGGGCCTTGGGGTTTGACACTATCCAAAAAAATTTACAAAAATCATTAGACCACCCCCCAAAAATAAATATAAAACCAACCCCGACCCCCAAAAAAGGTTAAAAAAAACCAGGGGAAATTTTTTTTTAATTAAAAATACAGACACAAGACCATACCCACAGCTCAAAGGCTGGACTATCAACTATACCCATTTTGAGGCAATAAAAGTCCCATCTAAAGGGAGAAAACGGGTGCGGGCCACTAATGAAAAAATTGCTCACAAACTCATCCAAAAGGGGGCAAACTGCCTAGTAAAAAACTGCCATTATACAACCAAAATTTTAAAAAAACCAACCAAAAGCACATAGAAAAGCACATAATTTAACAGAAAGTTTGGGAAATAAATCCCAAAAATACTGATAAACAACCCCGAAAAATCCCCTATTATCCATGAGGGGGGTGATTGCTCTCATGAGCCACATTAATGATGCGACGGGTTGGATTCGGCTTGTGAACCTTGAGTTTGACATATGTGCCCTAAAGAAAACAGACAATGCATTAAACCCACTAAACAGATACAGGTCCAAGACGAGACCCCTTTACTAGTGACCACATAAGGAAATAGAGCTCTGTTTAAAATTATCCCTAAAGGAGATCCTCTAAACAAATATAGATCCCATTCAAACCCCAGAAGTAAATACTGACATAAGCTCCTTAAACTAAGAGACCCCAACACCAACCCCAATAAAACGGGAAAACCCAAAACCCCTGTAAAAAAAAAAAAAGTAAAGCCCAAATCAAGATCCTCAATTTTGTTGCCCTTAATAAAGACACAAAACCCGACCCCTTTAAATCCGGGCCCCTACTCAAAAGCCGGATCCAGATACTCTTTTCCAGGCCTAAACCCCCCCATTTCTTTTACAGCCCCAAAGGGACCACCCCTCCCCTTTAATACAGACCCCATTTTTTAAAGGGAAAACCAGCAGTTTCACCCTTTTTCCTGAAAAGTTGCCAAGTATAGTCCATAACCTTTATTGCCCAGAGACCAAATCACATTGGACACTAAAAAGGGATATGAAAATCTAAATCAGCCCCAGCAAAATGTTGGTGCTATATAGGGAAAAGCACAAAATACAGGCAAAAGCTTAAATGTTCTCTTGTATAAGTGAGTGCAGATTTGTCAGTCATTCAGCATTATTTTTGTTCTTTCCCTCTAGCATTAAAAATTTGGGGCGGGGTGTTTGAGGGTTTCCCCCGCCTGTCCAACCCCCCATTTTTTAAAAAAAAATTGGGGAAAAAAATTGGGGGTTTTTTTTTTTTTTTTGAAATTGAAAAAAAAAAAAAAAAAAAAAAAAAATTTTTGGGGCCCGAAGGAAAAAAATAAAAAAAAGAACTGTATTCTTCTTTTTTTACCACAAAACCTTTTTTAATAAAGACTCTAAAACCGAGTAGGAAAGTGGATATTTGTGCATCAAATCGAATTTCATTGCAAAATATTTAAGAGATTAAAAAAACATCCAGGCAATATCTCAAATTGTTCTTACAGGAAATCTTTTCTCCTCTGATGTTTTTTCTTTACATAAAATATTTAGGGGGTTTTTGGGAAAAAATCTGTTTTTTAAAAAATTTAAATTTTTTTTTAAAGCACCTTTAATGCCAGGGAGCTGTACATTAGAGGTGGGGGAGGGGGGTAATATACATAACAGAGATCCAGACAGAGTACAATGGCAACACTTATTGCCCCAACAACTCCCCCAGGGAGAGAAGCCCCCTCCCCCACGTGGGTTTAAAAATTTGGGTTTCTTAAACATAGCCCCATTGAGAGCGGGTCAATTTTGAAAGCTGTGTTTTAAAAGGGGGTTTTTAAAAAACTTTTGCAACCCCCCTCCCCACCCCCACTGTACAAGAATAAAAAATTAACCCATACTTACCTTTTCCATCACCACCGTTCCAGCGCTGCGAGAGCTCCAGTATCGCACTACCCCCTGTCCTTCACTGTTACATCACTTCAGGGTCACATGCGCGGGAACCCAACCCTTCGGCCTCAGCAGTCACATTTTTTATTACAACTTGTAAACCAAAAAACCAGATTGGCTCCCAGCATCATTATCCATAAAACGTAAAAGCCCATCAGTGGGGGTTTTTGGGGGAAAATTTGGGACCTGGAGCAAAAATGGGGGGGTAAGTATGGTTAAGCCCTTTTAAACGGGGTGGGGCGTGGGGGGGTTTTTAAAAGCCCTTGGGAAAAACCCCCTTTAAATGGGACTGAGTTGTAATTCCAGACACAGCCTATAGAGGGAGTGAGGTTAAGGTATGTATTTTTGTTACCATTGGGCACTATGGGAGAATTACTTGCAGCTCAGTTCCTGGCTACATTTGGCGGAGACTTTAAAGTGACACTGTATGGGGAACAGATTGTGAGGAGTGTTGTGGCTGCATTGTTACAATACTGAGCCATTAAAGTAAAAACTGCTGCCCCCCTCCTTCTGTATGCTCTTTTTGGAACCGGGAAAAGGATACAACACACCCACATACAGAAAAACCTTGATTTTAATGACGTTCATGGCTACACTGACTTCCTTTTCGTATACAAAAATTTTTTCACTGGTTCCCTATGAACAACAATAATACGATAATACTCTTTCCCCAAACTGCAAACCTCTTGTAAAAATGGAGACAAATCATTTTTACAAGCAAACCCTGGATTTCCCTTTAAATTTTATAAAAGCCTTGGGTTTTTTTTAAAGTCACGTCTCTCTTTTAAGATTTTTAAATTTACAGTAGGAATGGATTATCCAAAATACAGAGCTCCTCAACAAAAAAATGTCTCCGAACCAAATAATATTTTAAATTTTAGCAGGGAAAAAAATACTGAAAGCACTTTTTCCATAAAAGTCAAAAGACTTCTGGGACTGGGAAAATTTCTTCGGATAGGGCATGACTTTTTTGGGGCAGGGCTTATACACAAAAAACCAAAAAAATAAAATAGGCCCTCACTTGGGGCCCAAAGAGGTTCATCCCAAAACCAGTAAATAGCTACAAATTATTTATACACACTAAACTGTAGAAAGGTTTTTAGACCACAAACACTCATGCACCCACTAATACAGTAAAGAAGTACAGAACATTTAACCCCACGTACATAAAGAAGCACTACTAACTGCCAATCATTGCAATCACAAAAAAAAGAGACATCAGGGCATAACTTCGCACGTCTGAGAGAGGCCTATAACCCCAATTCGCATCACTGCACAAAAATGAGGGGCTACAGGGCAGTATACCGCCGTATGTAAAAAAGAAAGACCGCCAATTACTGCTTCACTCACTAATACTTAGACAGTACAGGACATTTTAAAAACCCCCTGACTAAAAACGTATGACCCCAAACCGCTGCACCTAAATAATACATTAAGACGTACAGGGGCATGTAGAAACCGCACGACTAAAAGAGGGGCCCACTAACCACCAATCACGCATGCCCCCAATACATGTTAAGCTACAGGACAAAAGTACCGCACGTGGAGACTACTAGACCCATCACTGTGTGCACTGATAATACAGGGGCTTTGCAAGTAAAAATTTTCATGACATTCACGGATCATTGCGGGGACATTGTACTTAACCACACTCAACATACAATGTCCCAAAAAAACCATTTTAAAAAAATTTTATCTTCAGGGACCCCTGTAAAAGTTTTTAGCACCTCTTTCCCCACCGTGGGAGAAACGCAAAGTGCCACATGGAGGACCCGGGAGTAGTGGGATCCCTCATTTTCCTGTCGGGGGAAATCAAGCTCATCAGAGCTACAGGGGGTGCCCCCAAACTTAAAAGGCAATATAGAGTATAGCAGCAGACTATATTCTTCTATGATTTGATTCAATATTTTTATGTAGAAAGCTTGTAATGCTCCAAGTTCGCTTTGGAACATAAAAAAACCCTTTTTTACATAACATCTTTTTTTAATACAACCATAAATATATTCCTAAACTGAACATCTCCACTTTTATTTTATACTACCCTCCAATAGGGTCAGTGGTGCACACATTGAGGCGGTCTTCTTAGTCTGGCATTTATAAGATATTCCCACCACACCTAGGTCCTGAATCAGGACATATGGCAGCAGCACCTGGAAGAGAAAGGACTTAGGGTGCTTTTAGATGGAGCGTTTTTTGGTGTGTTTTTGACACATTTTTGGGCAAGTTTTTTGGTGTGTTTTGTGCAGAAATACACAGCAATTAATGCTATGCATTTCTGCAAAAAAAAAAAAACGCACCAAAACACGTCCAAAAATGCATAAAAAATGCACCAAATCTGCTCCGTGTGAAAGCACCCTTAGGATCACTAAATAAATTTTCCCTTCCTGCTGCACCTAATAGATCAACTTTAGTCAGTGCACAATTAAGGTAATGCAAAAAAATTTAATGAAAAAATGTACAATGCAGCTAGGTCAACTTTCTAACCAAAAGTAATGATTACCGTATAACAATACGGTAATCATAACGGTAATCATTACTACTGCTAGGTTAATTGTAAAAAATGCCGTCAAACTTCAGATTCAGCCGAATATGGCCTCGTTCACACGGCGTATTTCGCCGCGTATTTGCCGACGGATTGACGATCGTCAATCCGTCGGCAAATCAGTCAGAAACAAGTCACAGCCTATTTTCTATTGATTTCAATAGAAAATACGGCTCGTCGTTCACACGTCGCGTATTTCCGCTCCTGATTGCCGCCGCGGATTGACGACGGCAATCCTGACGGAAAAACAATTCACAATGTCAATTATTCCGGGCGGATTCACCACCTACAATGATTGGGGATGGTGAATCCGTCGGAAATCAGTTACAATAAATGCCACACTTATGGGACTTATTTGCAACTGATTTTTAACTGATTTCAAACGTTTTACATCGGGAAAACCGTTGTAAATACTTCTGAAAAAAAGCCGTGTGAACAGGGCCCTTTAAAATAAGGTTAGCGTAAGTCCATCCTTAACCCTAGCTCTAACCCTAACACCAGGAAACCTTTGAACATCTGTGCAACATCTGGAGAAACCCTGGGTTATAGTTCACGATTTACCCTTACTCCAACCCTAACCCTAGAGAACATCAGTGCAGCGTCTTGCTAATATCTGGGGAAACCCAGGGTTAGGGTTAAGGTGAGGGTTAGCGTAATTCCAACCTTAACCCCAGCTCCAACCCTAACACCAGGAAACATTTGTACATCTGTGCAACATCTGGAAAAACTCTGGGTTAGGGTTATAGTCCACTCTTTACCCTTACCCCAACCCAAACCCTATGGAACATCAGTGCAAGGTTAGGATTAAGGTGATGCATAGTATAAGTCCAACCCAAACCCTAACTTCAACCTTAACCGTAGCTCTGAGGTTTCCCAAATGATGTGTTTGGTGTTCCTATACAATTCAAAGACATTTAGCTGCTGCAAGTGCTTTCTAGAGGCCAGAAAACGCATGCAGAATTTTTTTTCCCCATAGACCTTGGGATTCAGTTTTGCAACCAAAGTATTATGAAAAGTTCAGCAAACTTTTCTCAAAACAGAGAGCTATTCGAGCAACCAATAGTAACAAATAACAACAATTCCTGCAATGTCTCTTCTTGTCAACAGATGGCAATAAACTGATAAACTAGTAAAGTCTAATAATAAACCAAGAAACTTGTTTGCAAATTTATTGCAAAAGAGAATCGATTGGAAGGATCTGATTGGTTGCAAACTGGAACACATCCAGGTGTTGTCTACCTGTTCCTCGTATTCTGATATGTATCCAATATTATTTTCATACAACCTATTCCTCAGCACTTCCCAAACATTAAATAGAAAAATTGCAATGTTAGCCGGATGCTCAAAACGTGAAATTGTTCTGCGATTTTCTTAGATGGACGTCCCCATAGAGGCACAATAGAAATTTCAAGGACACGAGTCAAACAAATGAACTCTCCCTACTTCACGAGTTTAGAAGGCTTTTAGAGCGGAGTCATTTATAACGTTCCTGAACGCTGATTGTTTGTATCATTTTCTACATCGTAACTTAATGCTTCATCTGTAACAACAGAAGCTGTTAAGCCAAATCCTGAAAAGCTTTTTGCATGAATTTTCGCTGCTAAATTAGGCAAATTTGACCTGGGAATCCGAGTACAGATAGAAGATTTCACACCGGGGGCTCATTTGCACAAAGTACCTCACTGTAAAGACTCTATAAAAATCATATTTTCCCTCTTTTTTTGGTTTTAGTTCATCAATGTGAGACTACAGGGTTTTTCATTTATGAACTTATGTCACCACGTAGCTGCTATGTGTCTATGTCATTAAATCCGCTGCGGGGAGTCTCCAGCAATGAGTCGAGAGCTCAGTGATTCTCCTTTTTATGGCTGATTTTACCCTTTTTGGCACGGTGACTTAGGCTTTCCAAATGCAAATTGCTGCTGTAGAACCTCAGCAAAATGGATCTAACCGTTAGAAGCAAACCCCCCGCTCCCTTGCAAATAAAGAAAAGGGATCAACAATGTTTTAAATGCGGGAAAAATAAATACCGAGAATTCAAAGCCATTTTTTTCCCGCCGGGGTCAAGGGGAAAAAACGGGGCCCAACCAAAAAAAAATAAGCCGTATTTTCAATATTTCAATGATACTTCTTTACTTCATATAATCCATACAGCTCAATGATATGTATCACTTTCAATTTTGACATTGATCATTCATACAGTAGTATAGAATAGCCAACCGATCATTTCAGAATGTTTACATCATATGCAGTCTTTATCAAGGTACTTATACATCACCGCTCTTTTGGGTAACAAGCGAGACAACAGATAGCCCCCGTAAAAAATAAAAATATTATTAAATTTTTATATAATTATTTATAAATATATATATTAAATAAATTAATACCCCCGGGAAACAGGGTAGCATTTGCACGGGCCCCTGCGCTTGGGGGCCCCCCGGGGG
Source organism: Phyllomedusa bahiana (assembly GCA_025379985.1). Lineage (NCBI taxonomy): Eukaryota > Metazoa > Chordata > Amphibia > Anura > Hylidae > Phyllomedusa > Phyllomedusa bahiana. The sequence goes on along the minus strand of JAODAL010036646.1, from coordinate 12,183 downwards.
CAGCTGCTACTCTCCCTACCCCCGAATGCCCTCCTGGCCCCCCGGAGTGAACTTAACAGTTCACTGCGGCGGGCGGGGGGCTCGGGGCCCGGCATACTCCCTCTGAACGCCCGGGCCCCCCGCCCGACGTTCGAGGCAGCGCTGCTCTAGTAGAGGGGCGGAGCGCCAAACCCCGTCTGTTTTAATTCCCCCGCCGGGCCCCGTGGTCCGTGGGGGCGGCGGACGCACATCACCGCCCGCCGCGCGAGCGCGAGGCAGCAGGGAACGCAAGCGGAGCCGGGGCATCGGGGGGAACGTGGGCCAGGGGAGTAATTGTTTTTTATTTTATCTACCCCATATGCCTGCCATAGCCCCCCCCAATCCTGCCTAAAGCCCCCCCTATGCCTCCTATACCCCCAAAAGCCTGCCTTAAACCCCCATACCTGCCCTTTGCCCCCCCAACCGCCTATAGCCCCCCATATGCCCCTAACCCCCCATTTCCCCGCCAAGCCCCCCATATGCCCCTATACCCCCAATGCCTCCCATACCCCCCATATGCCTGCCTATAGCCCCCCCCATAAAACCTGCATACCCCCCCCAGCCTGCCCAAGCCCCCATAAATCCTGCCCCTGCCTGCCTAAAACCCCCCTATTGCCTGCCCGCCTATAGCCCCCATTTCTTGCCTCTTGCCCCAAAAACAGCCCCCAATTCTCCTCCTGCCTGCCTATAAGCCCCCTATAACCTCCTGCCATAAAACCCCCAATCCTCCTGCCTTACCCCCCTATAGCCCCTGCCTGCCATAACCCCCATATCCTTCCTTAAACCCCCCATATCCTGCCCTACCCCCATATCCTCCTATACCCCCCAACCTGCCTATACCCCCACAAGCCCCCTCCCACTATTCCCCCAGCTCCTAAACCCCCCACCCAAGCCCCCATAGCCCCCAACCCCGTCTACCTATGGTTCCCTATAAACCCTAAACCCCGCCTGCCATAGGGGCCCATTGGCCCTAAACCCCTATTTGGGGCCCCATAACCAAACTCCCTCCTCCTAAAAACCCCCCAAAATCCACTGCTAAAACAATTCAAATAATTGTGTTAAAATCGCAGGCAATGTCAAACCCCCCTTAATGGCGGACTCCAAAGCGAACAAAAGGAAAATAAGTGGTAGAAAACCACCTTGATCCAAGAAAAACCCTGTAACCTTTATTTGCACGGGTTAACCTGCCCCCCTATAGGACCTTATGGGGGATTTAAAAAATCTGCAGAGCCTTTTTACCCTGCTGCTACCCCATATGGCCCCTGTTGGAGTAATTTAAGTTGCAACTGGACAATTGTCCCCAAAAATAAGGTCACCCGGGGGGGGGGAAACCCGTTTCAGAGCCGTTTACCTGGGGTCACCCCCAAAAAGCACGTAATTTTAAATAAAACCCGGCAAGCCGTGTACACGCGCTACCACATATGGTCACTTATGGGGTTAATTTCAGTCCGCAAGCCTTTTACACTGCAGTCTACCCCAAAAGGTCACTGTATGGTGGTAAAACAGTTGCAAGCCCGTGACATGTGTCTACCACATATGCACTGTATGGTGGGTTTTAACATCTGCAAGCCCGGGTCACTGCTTCACCACTTAAGTCACTGATGGGAAAAATACGTCTCAGAGCCTGTGTAACTGTAATACCACTTATGGCACTATATAAAATTATATATTATTTTTATTAGACAGTATTGGTCTTTGGTTTCGATCATTAAGTTGGGAAATTTTTACACAAATTTTTGGGAAATTGTGGTCGTGTTCGGTGGTAAATCAGGGTCCCTTTTAATAGCGTTATTGGAAAAGAGGTTTTTTTTAAGTGGATTTGATTGGAGCATATGAAGGTGATATGTAGTGAGGGGATTGCCCCTTGTATTTTCTACTTATCTAACAGCTGTCCTGGTCATGGGCCCAGGGGTGGGGGGGGGGGGGGCACCAAAAGTTTCTAGGGGCCCCCCGGCTCTCTAAATTTTCGCCCCCGCATAAAAAAATTATATATATAAATTTTAAAAAATATATAAATATATATATAAAAAATAAATTATAAAATTAATTCTGCAGATGCCAGGACACACATAGACACTGAATATATGGACTATTGTTTAGTGTATTTCTGCTACATTTAGTAAATGTGAAATTCTGAGACGAGACACTTAGGTCGACATGTGTGACCTTACTGCTTACATATACTCTGTTGTCCCCTGAGGAATTCCTGTAGAACTTAGGTAGGAAATTCGTTGGGAGTTTGGGAATTTTTTGGGACTTTGGATTAGTATCTTTTGGGCACCCATTTATCAGGGAGCACCAGAGCGTTGTAGTCAAAGTTCCAGGTGGGGCCATCCTTATAGTGACTATGTTCCCCATATTGTTTGATAGGCAGTCTGTAGCATAGGATGTAATAGGGTTACTTTTATGCCCCACACCTTTTAAATCTGTGTTTAATTTATCTGTTTAGTGTAAGCCTTTTTTCTTTTGGATCTTATGGATTATTGCTAGTCCATATTTTACCTAACAATTAAAGGGGTTTTGCCACAAGGTAAAAAATTGACGTGCAAACATGCAAACAAAATTAATAAACATTTTCACCATTCATCATTATTAAAAAATCGGCACCGTTTTTGTTTTAGCTGCTCCTTAGTGATCCATTGTATACAGCTCCGTCTCCAGGGATACGACCAGTGATGAGAGACTCCTCAGTCCCTGGCCGCACATGCTCATACATCACCTCTCTTCTCAGCAGCTAACAGATGTTCAAACCCCGCGTGTCTTCATATCTACTCCTGTCCTTTGGACTAGTTAGTAATTAGTCAAACAGTAGATAAATAAAAAATAAACCTCAATGAGGAATATACATTGATAAAGAGGAAAAAAATTCCACAGGTTTGGTTACTGCAGGGATTTGAACCTAGGACCCTGGTGCTGCGAGGCAAAACATTACCTCTGAGCTACAATGTAGCTACTCACAGCATATTACATAAACAGACCTTTCTTTGGGCTAGAGAGAGGAAAGAGCCTGGTGATCGTCATCCTGCTGTTTCACCATATATCCAATTCCAACAAATACACACGACACCCCCTTCTGAGCAGCATCAGAGCTGAATAAGGTTAATGCATGAGTTTTATGTAATGAAGATCGTGACAAAACCCCTTTAAAGGTTAAGTTTTACGTTTATTTTTTCAGTGATTCGTTTTTGATTACTGAGTTAGAGTATAGCTTTTAACTTATCTAGGGGTTATTTGGGACCCACGTTAGGTCAGACAAGTCAGAAAAGAGGTACCGCCACGCCAGTTTTAATGCGCATTAAATGAATGTATATTGCGCTTGAATGAATCTGTCAAAAATCTGGTGTGTGGTCTACTTTACATAGTATAATTGATGCGCCTAATCTAGACACATAGCAAAATGTAGACGCACAGCGTATCATTGCTAGCATATTATGGCCAACATTAGCGCATTCAAATGTGTCCGTCCTGGAGTATAATGCCGACTAGCTTTTGGTTTACACCTGTATCACTTATATAAGAAATTGAAATAACATCAAACATTTTTTTGGTGCAAAATACACCAATAAAATGGCACAGCTCTAATGGGACATGTCACTCTTAGTGCCTATTTTAATCAAACTTTAAAGGCGCATCCCCCAACAGTTTGTCGGCCTCTAAGTTAAGATGCAATGGGCACAATGGTCCTCTGGCTTGCTTGTACCAAAACACTAATAAGGCCCTCAAAAAGGAATCTAGAAAGTCTTGCAAGTCTACCAGCATCAAATAAATGTCCAGTACAATACTGTGTTGCTACTGTGTGTATTACAAAAGTGATTGAGGAATCATGTAGCCTGGTCCATAGTGCAACTAAAATCATCAATTTAATTAAATAAGTAATTATATTATATATTTTAATAATAAAAAGTAATTTTTTTTTTATTATAGATAGAAAAATATGTTATGTAATATTAGTTTAAATTAATAAATAGATTATTATTTTAATTAAATTGATATTATTAATTAATAAAATTAAATATTTTAATTTATATTTTATTTATAGTTATTTTAAGAATTTAAAACTTTTTTATAAAAAAATAATATTATTATAAAAAATATAATTATAAAACAGCAGGACCAAATCCCACAGACCATAACCCCAGACCCACCCCCCACTCCTAACAACCCTAACACCCTACCCCCCCACAACACACAAAGTACCCAAACACCCCACAACCCCCAATTACCGAAACACTCATGACCACCTCAATGCAATGCCCACAATCAAAACTTAACCCAAACCGTACGGACCACACACAACCCCCACCCAAATACCAAACCCCCCCCAAACACCCAATAGGACAACGAACCACCACCACTCCAAAACACACCGAAACAAAAGAACGACAAAACCTCCCGAATATGCACACCACCTCCACCACATAAATGCACCTCCAACAAAGCAATGATCAACCTTCCAAAAACACCTTAGCAATCTCCTTACGACCGAGACTTAAACCTCCACCCACATACAAACCTCCCATACAAATTCAAATTAGGGGAAACCCGACGTTTGGGAACCTTAAAACCCCATAGCTCTGAACCCCAACAAACCCAAAATAAAACCAGAACAACCCGATTCAACACCGTCTCCCCCACACACGCATCAACCCACAACCCTTACTCGCCCAGACACCCCTTAACCAAAACAAGACCCAAAATCACACTACCACGGCTGACAAAGGACGCCATATACCTAAAACACCACCAACACCAACTAACAACCGCAAAACCAAACCATACAAAACACACAACAATCACGACAACTCATACACGACACACTCCGACACAAACCCAACCAACAACAAACACAGAAAACATAACAAACCGCACCTAACAATACTAGCTCACACCCCAAACCACCGAAACACAAATCCAAGACCCCTAAGCCGCTATAGAATACACAGAAACAAGAAACATCAATAACCCAACAAACCCATCACACCACCACCCTCCCCCGGACCCCCCCTAGCAGCAACGATACCTAAGAGCTTCCTACCCCACCACCCCAACAAAACGCTTAATTATACTCACAAACCCACACATCCATGACCCACAACAGCAACAACACGACCCAATAACATTACCCCCGCAAAAACAACCTAGATAAAAATACACTAACAATCACAACAATAACTTTAACTCAACGAAAGCCACCATACGAAATAAAAACACCCCAAAATACCAAACTCAAAACATAAACCCACCCAACAACCGCACCCGACCCCTACACAACACCCACCCACAATAAAACAAAAACACAACCCTAGACAAGTGAAAACAAACTAAACTAAACCCTAACCAAAACCCCACCACCCCACACGCAGACAACCGAAACCACAAACCACCACCAAAAACCACACAGCCAGCACCTGACAAGAATGCCAAACCTACACAAACAATATCAAAACATACCTCCAACCCACTCCCCCCCACCCTGTATCAACCGTGATCAGCCTACCACTAAACCCCCCCATACCCACCTGCAAAACTACTACAAATAGCTACCACCCAAAGCAACATGAATCACAACCCCCACCTTACCAAGACACAATCTAACCCCCACCAAAAGCCACAACCAAACCAGACGACGACCACCACACACGAATACACAACCAAGACCATCTACAACCCCCCCACCCCATATAGATAAACCAACTCTTCAACGGAACACAAACCACCCTCCAAACCAACCAAAGACCACACGACAAGAGCAATACACAAAAGTCACCAGCCACACACAACCCACACGATTCCACATCCTACAATGGTCCCAAACTACGCATTCATACACCCCTCAACAACAGCCCAAATCATACCTCACAACCGCCCAACACACCCCACCCCCAACAAAAGTGACCATCTATAGCCTGGTTGTGGCCCCAGCCCCTTCCCTATAAAATCCTCCCATCTTCCCACACCTCCGTAATATCGCAAAGACCCATGCACCGGCGTCTATAAAATTGCAAATTGTGTCACCCAAATGTCAACCCTACCCGGGTAAATTGAGTCCGCAGTCAAATTGGAGATAAAAAAAAGCTACAGAAAAAAGATAAAAACACAAAAAAAAAAGGCATTACTCTCAAATCTTGCCACATTTATTAAAAAAATAATAAGACTAAAATACTTTATTATTGATGCCCCATATCAACAATGATATCTCATGAGCAACCAAATCATAATCGCCCCATTCATTTACCAGAGTACAAAATAGAATTAAAGGGAACTCTTGATTAGGTTGCTCTGGGCACCAAAGAACGCTCAGGCCTATACCGTAATATCAACACATCCCCCTTGAATTTCTATCTGATTCTGACCCCCAAAAACACTGGAACTGAAAAAAAAAACACTACAAAGAAAAAAGCAATGTCTGTAGCACGGGGCCAGAACAAGGTATTTTGGTGCCCTGGGCAAATGGCGCCTCCTGGATAATTCAAATGCCTGGTCCTGACCTGAAGCACAGTACTTGCAGCTGCACTCTCTCCAGAAAGGTGTAATCAGGGAAAAAACACAATTACAGCAAGTTTTTTTGCAGCTACCCACCGAGTATGGAGTGGGCTCAGTTCATGATCCCGATCATCCTATTCCGTGTGCCCTCTTCCTGACAGGCAAGAGCTGGATCGTTCTGACCCACAAAGGAGTAGGAGAATCCCCCCAGTGGTTCCTTCTGAGGAAAAAAAGAGAAAAGAGGCAAAAACCAAGAGATCTGTGCAGGAGCTACAGAATGGGCCCCAAGAATAACTCTACTGGCTGACCCCAAGAATTGGCTTTACTGGTTGTCTCCATGAATTATTTCTACTGGTGGGCCCCAGGCACTCCAATCCAACACTCGACATGACGTGGCATCCTAGGCGGTCATCCACTACTGGGGCAAGGTATTTAAAGGGGTTGTCTCGCTACAAAGATTAGCTTTCAACATGTTGCGATCACTAAATGAAGATGTTTTCCAAATATATTGTGTGTTGTTCGATTTTCTTTTTGTAAGTATGTACAGTGATTTTAATCACCTTCTGTACTCTCGCTGCTTCCCCAAGTGACTGACCTGGGACTTCTCCCCCCCCCCCCCCGTGCTGTTTTGTTTCTATCTGATAGCATGGATAGTGACCCGATCAGAAGTGTACAGAGCAAAACAGCATTATTTCATTCATACATCCTATGAAACTTTGAGATGAGACAACCCCTTTAAGTGCCCTGTGCATATAGCGCCTCTCACCACCACCACCCCTACCCTGCCTCCCAAAGGAAAACTCAGCACATTATATACCTCCTTGCACCCCTTTTTCTGCCTGGGATGAAGTGGTTTCATAGACAGTTGCCTTCCTTCGCCTACCAGTCGTTCCGTCCCTGCGGTCACCTACCTCTGCCTACCCATTATCCATTGTCTCAGCCCTGCTGTAGTATGCTTTGTATTTGCCTATTGACTTCTCTTTAACATCTGACCAATGCAGTTTCTTATTCTTTAAAAAGCTTGAAAAAACGCATTCATTTGTGACAGCGCTTTTTGCAAAATTGTAACATCTAAAACTACCCCTACACATCAAAATGAGCATAAAAAACACTGTGTGACTCGGAACTCACTCACCAAGTAAAGCTCACATGCAGTCCTATGTAAACCCATGAATAACAGATTGTAGCTCTGCTACATTTTTTTAAATTCATCATTACTGAAGACAAGACACGGATTCCTCCTCCTACCTGAGCCGCAGTCTTTTACGCTGCCGTCCTTTGTAACGTTCTGTCACTTTTTTTATTTGCAAATCCATAAGCTGCAAATTGAGCTTTTCTAAGTGATTATTCTGTTTATCCATTTACATTTTAAATGTCTCCCTTTTTCCTTCACAGGTTTTCAATCAAACCAGCATGAAGGCCTTACGGAAGAAGTCGATTTTACTGACTGGCTATTTGGAGTACTTAATTAAGCATTATTACAGTGAAAAAATGACTGAACCCAAGAAACCTTAGGCAAAAATCATCACGCCCTCTCACTTTGAAGACAGGGGATGTCAGCTCTCCCTGGCTTTTTCTGTGCCTATAAAAGCTGTTTACAAAGAACTTGAAAAGAGAGGCGTTGCGGTACGTGATATTGTCCTTTGTCATAGACGTGTTTGCAAATTAACAACGTCAATAACCGTTTTATTTAATAAAATTGCACTTGACCCGGTAATCGCATGAAGATAGTACAAAGTTTGCCAAGCATTCCACTTTACCAATGTTGATTTCCTTGAGCTTCTTTGTAGGAGGTCAGTGCTCTTAATTGAAACTTTTTTTATTGCAAAAGATAACAGTTTTTCATGATACAATAAATGTATCATGAATTTAAAGGGGATGTATCAGGCACCCAAATTTTGTTTCATCAATAAGATTTCAGTTGGTCTAAGCGACGTCTATGAATTTGAATGCACCATTTATGTAACCTGGCGCCGACACACCAGCTCTAAATAGATATGAAGGAGTGTATAAGACGACAGTATGAATGAAGGTGTTGTGCGGCAAACATTTTTGCTGCGTAACACTCACAAATGGTGCATAGAGTGTCATGCGCCAAGCTTTGTATGGCAGTTTCATACCAAACTTTGACGCATTAAAATGTATCGTCAAGCGCACATTGCACCAAGTTTGGCTGTACGCCTGTTCATACATCTATAGAATCGGCAATATACGGCAAAAAGAAATCAAAAATGGCGAAGACAAATTCATAGATGTCGTCCAATGTTTTCATTTTGTATTATTTTGCTTAAATACACCGCTTTCCAAATTATTATGCAAATGTGAAAAAGTAATGAATAAATCATTAACCGTTCTATAAATCAAGGTGACCAAATAGTAGGTTTTTTTTATTGGAAGATATAATAAAGATCTACTTTTTATGGGAAACTGGAACATCTTTTCTATTTTGTACATAAGATAAGAGCCAGTTTACATCAGCATGCAACAGAGCTGCAAAACCATACAGGGAAGATTGGTCAAGTGCAAATAATGATACGTACTTTTCACGTACCTATATGACTGGTACCATGTAGAAGCCTTAATTATGTGCAATTGTAATACCGGCAATCACCTCCTCCCCTCTATGGATAGTAAATAATGGATAAGCTGTACACGTTCCAAATGGGAGTACCCCTCTAATGGCAACTGCAAAATGGATTTCATGTACCAGAGAAGCTTTAATGGACTGATACCATTCTCTCCTTCCTTACTTTTCCCCTTGGCTCCACATGTGCTAAAACTTGGGGTTGTATAAGTTGACCAGTTTTGAATTAAAAAAAAAAAATCTATCCTATCTATCTATCTATCTATCTATCTATCTATCTATCTATCTATCTATATAATATAAAATTTCACACTGCTCTGTTAGTAGTTGTTTGAGATTTATGTTTCTATGTATGTGTTTTCACCCAGCATAATTTTTTTCTCTTGCAGTGTGATATGCGGGAACCTAATGGTCTACGGATTGCACCCATACCTCTCTACAACACCTTCCATGATGTCTTTAAGTTTATTAAAATTTTGGGAGAAGTTCTGGACTCTGTTGAAAATTCACCAGAAAAAGATGGTTAGAAGAGTAAAGATCAGGGCCGGCAGCTATTCATGTACTGTCAGTTGTTTTACAAATCAGTGTTACAGATCTTTCATGTTAGGTATCTATGATATAAAAATATAAAGAAATAAAAAGCATTTTTAAAAAAATTGGTCTTAATTTTACTCCATCATCCACATTTTTTTATATTGTTTAACTCAAAGATGTACACTACAATACGAGGAGTGAAAATGGGAGCAGGACCTCTATCATTGTGCTGCCACCATTTAATGCAAGCAAATGTCCCTTACATAATTCCAAAGTGAATGTGAATCCAGTACCCTTGATGAATGATTCAAAATCCCTGTTCACATCTTTATTTTAGTTTCATTAAAATATGGACAACGTTTCCATACGACGTGTGCAGTCTTGGGCAAACATTGGCCCATGAGTCCTGGAGCTGTCTGTGCACCAAATAGGAACGACATAAGAATGTTTATGTACCAGGTGAGCTCACCCTCTATGACACGTCTCCTACATACAAGCTTACCCTTTCTCCCTCCAGGTCAACGGTAAACTTTCCCTACTTCATGAATCCCATAGTAGCCACCTCCAAGGCTGGATCATAGAGAGAGCACGTGGGGCATGAGTCAATGGGCCCACAATAAATTTTGGGATCCTGAGCCTCTCCAATGCTCTGTGATAAGGTTTTATTGCTGTAGCTCTTTTTAGTAGAATCTCTGGCTTGACTTTTGTCATAACATAGATTTTAATATAGCGGGTCAAATGCATGCAAGGCCATTTCTCCATATTGTAGCTGTAACAGAGACAGGTTGAGTCATCAACTGTAATTCATCCCTGCTTGTCTATCTCAACTATAAACTATTGGTTAACCTTCACTAAAATGTACCTGGATTACTAGAAAGAAGAAAAACATGGAGGACCCAGCATGGTGGTTCAGTGGTTAGCATGCTTTCCTTCCAGCAATTCTTCTACCCTTGTTTTTCATGCAACCCTATGCCTTACCCTAACTTTAAGTTGGGGATTTGGTTTTTTAAGGGTTACCTTACAGTTCTAAGGTGTTCCAGGTCATGCAGGCCCGCACTGTGGTGTGACTTCTAATGACACTTTGAGTTAACGTAACCAGAAGCCATCACGTCAGAAGTCCTGCTAGACCTGAAGCACCAATGAAATTTTAATTACTTTTCAAAACCCATTAAAGAAGTCCTAACGTCAACTTAGAGATAAGGTCAATTTTTTGGTAATTTTTATAAAATTCAAAGCACAACATTAGTTGAAAGCCTCCATGGGGATAGCAACCAATGTGAGTGAGCAACCTCTCTGCCACACAGCAGAATATGATGGAGCTTTTATACCAGCGGCATAGGTATTGAGTTAGCCTTCTGATTCTAGTATACAAAATAGACTACATTTTGTAGTCTATTTGGGAGATGGCAATCTCATTGGCTTGCTGCACTCAACCACCTCATATAAATATGTGCAGGTTAACTCAATTGCAGGTTCCTATCACTCCTGGGGAGTGGCAGTCTGAAAAGGACTCCTAGTAAGGTAACATGTTTTAGTGTAGGGACTCACCTGCTCTGGAAACCCCCGACGTGTTGGGAGGTGAGCTTAATACAATCTTTGAACAAATACTGTAAACTAAGAGTCCCAGGTTTTTCATATTTTCCTTAGCTGTAAAGCATTTCCTATATTCCTATATAAACTTGAGGTTTTACTTAGTCTTTAGTGTGCCACTGATTTATGTATTAGATGTTCTGATTCTAGTATAACAGCTGTCAGTGGGTATGTTCAGGACACTTTAAAATGAACCACTGTTTTCCCCCAAAACAGAACGAGAATCCCTAAACACCAGGTTCCAAAATGCAATCAATGCCAGTTCTGTACGTGGCCACTAAACACCAGGGATTATAATAAATTGCACAACAAGGCCAGGACAAACAACTATGGCACACAGGGAATGTGATAGGAGACAGAGGTACCTCCATTCTAGCAATTAGTGGGTTTCCTGGGGTCAGATCTCACCAATTTAAATAGTTTGCAAGGTGTGAGGGCACTGCTCGCGAGAGCTTACAATCTATTAGTGATTATGTGTGAGACAAAGGGTGAGAACTGCTAAGTTTACAAAGGTCCAGCCAGGTTTCATAAATATGGGATGGTTTACATAAAAATTGAATTAATCTGCAACATTTATATACAGATAAGTGCCTGTGAGCGCCCTAGTGTAGGCTGTGACAGAAATGTGTATTATATGAGATAGGGGTTAGCAATTAGGCTTCTGGATAGACCTGCCTAAGAAGATGTATTTACAGGGCACTCTTAAAACTAAGAAGTTTATGATTGTGCCTGATAGTACATGGTAGGTTGTTCCAGAGAACTGGTGCAGCATGTGTGAAAACTTGGAGACAGACATGGACATTTCGGATGATTGAGGCTTGTAGTCTAAGATAATCAGCAGAGCGCATAGACCGGTTAAGGTGGTAGACAGAAATGAGGAAGGAGATGTAGCAGGGTGCAGCACTGTGGAGAGCTTTATGCGTGAGAGTGATGAGTTTATTTTGTATTCTGTACTGAATGGGCGACCAGTGCAG